>QLPA01001011.1:62967-99342 GCA_003313945.1 Lactifluus pinguis
CCCGTACTCTATGGCGCACATGTTCCGTTCGTCAGACCAAGACCCTCTCACGGCAGCTATCGCACCTCCACCCAACGAAACTCCTGATGCACGCACTGCCCGCCTTCGAGCAGAAGCAGAGGCTCGCCGCGTGAGTGATGAGATTGACGAACAGCTCAAGCAAGAGCGGGCGGCACGCCGCAGGCTAAGGCCCTGCGTCAAGGTGCTTCTTCTCGGGCAAAGTGAGAGTGGTATGTACTATCTTCTCCCATACCGGACCATATTTCCTTATCATTGTTCAATCGCATTGTTTGTCCCAGGTAAATCAACCACACTCAAAAGTGAGTGTTTGATCTCTTCACTCCCCCATTAGCGATCAGGTCGCCGCGGCTCAGTTGTACACACTCGTGGAATCTCTCGTGATTGTGATCGTGGATGAGCGCTTCTTTGTGACTTGGGAACACAATTACGCTACCTGACTTAAATGTCATCTGTTGAAGAGAGTTATGTCGATCTGTCCATCCATCTGCCCCCTGCGGTTGCCTTCCCTCTTGTTCATCAGCGCTGCGCTTCGCAGTTTCATTCCGATGGATACGCGTTCTTATTTTTCTCCCTCTCACAGACTTCCAGATGCAATATGCGCGGGAGACCTGGCTCGAAGAGCGCTCCTCATGGCGTGCCATCATCCAACTTAACCTCATCCGCTCAGTCGTCGCTTTGCTTGACCTCCTTGGTGATGCCCTCACGAATCCCACCTCCGACACAGCCTCAGTCCTGTTCACCGAAAAGCACCGCCTTTTGTGCCTACGCCTCACACCACTGCGTGGCGTGCAGCAGGACCTCCAGCACCGCCTCGGTGCAGCTACAATTGAGGAATCGCACAATCCTGGGTCCATCGGCGTACTACCGCGTATATCGGAGTTTGCCGTGCGCTCGTGCGATGGGTGGCGCAGTGCACTCAAAAGGTTCCGCCCGCGGCCACAAGATGCGCAGGAGACAGCGCGTGCAGCGGACGCGCGGGTACGTAAAGCAGCTGAGGTGAATGAGGTCGTGGTTGGCTGCGCGGAAGACATGAAGGCGCTCTGGGAGGACGGTGCGGTGCAGGAGATGTTGAGACGAAAAAGGATCCGCATAGAAGAAGAACCAGGCTTGTATGTCGCCTTTTTCATCTCCGTGGATCTTACCTTTACTAATCGGGGGAGGGCGAATTGCCCGTCTGAACAGCTTTCTGAATGACATTGAGCGCATTGCTGCCAGAGATTATGAACCGTCTGACAACGATGTGATCCGTGCTCGGCTCCGGACGCTGGGGGTACAAGAGTATAGTTTCTGGGTTGAGCAGGGTACGTCACCCTTTTTCATTCTGTCTCGAGCAACGATCGCGAATTGAACCCGCTCTACAGCCGGACATGAATGGTTAATGTATGATGTTGGTGGGACCAGGTCTTCGGTAGGTTGCACGTCCTCTCGCTTTTGCTTCCCTTCCCACGGTCGCACCTGATTTTGAATTGCAAATGGCAGCGCGCTCATTGGTATCCATATTTCGATGACATGGACGGGATCATCTTTCTCGCCCCAATATCGTCCTTTGATGAGCGGCTCCGGGAAGATCGTCGAGTGAACCGTCTCGAAGACACATACATGCTTTGGCAGACATTATGTTCACTTCAAATGCTCGCCAAGACTCAAATCATTCTATTCTTGAACAAGTGTGACCTACTAGAACAAAAACTGCGGGATGGGGTGCAAGTGCGGACACATGTTCCGAGCTTCGGTGATAGAAGCAATGACGTTGAGACGGTCAAGAAATGCGAGCCCCATTTCCTTCTTTCTTGCATTCCTATGCCGGACCTAACCAGATTTGTCCTGATGTCAGATTTCCAATCTCACTTTAGAGAGATCGCAAAGCAACATTCGCCTGAACCCCGTCGGTTCTACGTGCACCTCACTTCTGTTGTCGTATGTATACGTTGTAATGTTTTTGGGCTATAGCACGCTGAGCATGTTCTGGCAGGATACTCGCAGCACGGCAGCAACACTCCGAACCGTCGAGGAAGGAATATTGCGTGCCAGCCTTCGAAAAGCGGATCTTCTTTGATGTGATATAACTCCGGGAAGGCATCAATCACACACAGTATTACTGGTTTTGGGGTTCCTCTCTGTTGTGTGACGCATCATCTGTACAACTATCTATGTCTATGTCATACCCATATCACTATGCTCACTGATATTATTTTATCCCCTCTAGTTCCTAGTTTTATTTTTTTTTCTTTGTGTAGTGTTTGGTCCTGTGCTTTGTCATCTTGCCGAGATGCCGTATTAGATTTGCACGTGTATTGACATCTTTGCACCTGATTCTCACGTGTTTGATAGAAAAAGGCGCGTGCGTGGCCCTCGTGACCTCGCCCCCGACCTCCCCCGTGATCCCTGCCTTCATACGCTGCCTTTCCCTTGCAATCTATTATCTCCTCCCTTGTTTACTTCCCCCATCCCTCGAATCTCCGTCTCCTCTACCCCATCGTCCTTCAGTAATCCTTTCCCCCTTGATTTAGTTCCACTCACTACTCACTCAATTGCCTCCGATCGCCCAGATAAGGACTCCTCAGTAGAACGAACGCCCGGCCATCCAGGACTCGATGTCTTCCACCCCTGGCAATCAAGACCCTGCACTTGCCTCTCAGTCCCCAGCCACAGCTCCGTCTACTAGCACACCCGCTACCGATCCCGCCGCGCCACCACATTTACTCGACAGTGCGCAGATCGTTCAACTCTTACGACACTTCCCGAGCGTCTACCAGGTGAGGCCTATTCTACTTACCTTTCCCCCTCTCCCTTCCTTTCTTCTCCGAGATCGCAGTGTCCCCTGCATCTGCGTGTATGAGTTGGGTCGAGCGGCATCGCATATTCGTTCCTCCGCGTGCCTCCACGTGATTCGAGGCGAGGTCACGGCTGAGGCACGTTCGCGCGTCGGTCAGGTGCTGAAAGGTCTTTTGTCGTTGTCGATTCGCCCAGGTTCATGTCTGGGCGTCGATTACCGGTACCCTGGCCGGTGGGCCTCTTTTTGTGGCCATCACAAATGTGACCGTTTGCCTTATTGTTTGTTGAACGGCGTGGGAATTGTTCGGTTATCCCTCACCTTTCATATTCCGGTCCTTTTGGAAGGGGTGCACATACTGAATCATTAGGTGCCTTCTGTTGAGCGTATTTTTTCATCGATGGCGTCATGGCTTCCCTCCCTACCCATGGTGGTGTGTGTGGATGCTAACTTTTTGCACAGCAACTGATAGACGAACAGGGCACGCTTAAAGAAAGCGCTGCCGAAGCACTATCTGCATTGGCACTCAGTCAGCCACCCCCTAGCGGTGCACCCGCAGGCGGTCCATCCGGATTACCCTTCCCACTTCATAAGCAACAGACGCCCGTCCACTCGCAACAAGCACTCGCGCTACTGGCTCTTGCCGAGCCCGGGCCATCCTCACACCCCAACGGTCCTCCAAACCTTGGGCAACTCTCTGCGCTTGCTGCCGCTGCAGGTTCAAGCGCTGCTTCCTTAACCGAAAATCAGTCGCGACCACCGGAGGGCGGAAAGACGGGCTCAGTTGAAGCACCAAACACGGAGTCCGGTTCTCCAGTTCCAACGCCTACTCGCACACGGGGAGCCCGCAGTGCCAATATGGGTTCAGATGAGTGGGCACGTCAGCGGAAGGACAATCATGTCCGTTCATCCATTTCGTTTTTGATCTGGTTGTGTTGTTGAGCCTTTTTATTTAGAAAGAAGTCGAGCGCCGACGGCGCGGGAACATCAATGAGGGCATAAATGAGCTCGGCCGCATCGTACCAAACGGATCAGGCGAGAAAGCGAAGGGCGCGATTCTCTCGCGTGCGGTGCAATACATTCATCATTTGAAGGAGAATGAAGCTCGCAATATCGAAAAGTGGACACTCGAGAAGCTGCTTATGGATCAGGCGATGGGAGACCTGCAAGCACAGCTCGAGGAGATGCGCCGCCTATGGGAAGAGGAACGCGCCGCTCGTACGCGCGCCGAGAGCGAGCTTGACGTGCTGCGAGGGCTCAAGACCTCGCCAGCGACGGAGACCGCCACTGCTGCTGCTGCCACCGCAGCAGACAAAGCAACCGACTCCGCGACCGCGAGTGACGGGGAAGCCGCACAAGGGGGTGAGGAAGAGAGCGGGCGTCCTGGAAAACGACAACGTACGGATTGACTCTCGGCTTGCTCTATTATCATGTGATGTGACTTGTACGGTTTATTACTGTATTCGATCCTGTCCCTTGTTCTCGCAGCCTCCTATGGTTCTCGCCTAGTTTTTCTCTTTATTGTGTTCCTGATTTCTCTTTGTTCTTGTCCTTGAAGAGCTTCTTGTCCGGCTATTCTAGCTATTAACGCGCGATGATGGAAACTACGTTTTTATGAATCTCTGATAATTTGGTTGGATTTTGATAAAATGATCTAACTATGAAAACCCATCTGAACTCGAGACAAATCCAAATGCCTCGGAAACAGTAATATTTATATGAAGTGGCCTCTGTGACCGTCAAAATCTGATGGGTGAAGGCATTTGACCTGACACGAACTACCGCAGCTATGAGTACAAAAGATGTACCAACACTTGACTATATCGCTGGTGATTGTTGAACTTCAAGGCTGTCCGTGTTTCATACCAATTCATTGTGATGTACGGCAAAAACCATAGCTTGAAGTTTTACCGACACCGACGGCCAGTCGGATAAAGATACTTATGCTCGCCGGTTCCGCTTAGCGACTAACTTGTCACTTACAAGTTGTGAGCTGGGCTAAATGGCTTGGCGGTGCAAGTCCGGCAAGTCGGGAGAAACCAATAAGAGAGCTGATTTGAAAAAGTGGGAGACAGACAGGATCTCAAAAATCTGGCGCCTTTCAGGCATCGTCCTCCGCCCGCCGATGTCATGCAAGTTTGATAATGATGATGATGATGGTAGTTGGCCAATAAGCTGGTTGTTTGATCCGAGGGTTCAGGCCCGGGAACTGACGCAGATGGCGACGACAAAAACTGGGAGTTTGCCAGACGTCCGACGCCACTGACACCTGGTACACACGTATGGTGTCGCTCGCGGCTGGTCCAGGGTGACGCGAAATCGAGCGCCAGAACTGACGTGCCAGACATACAGTACAGTACAGTTAGAGTTAAGTTACTGGTAAAGGCGCAGACCTAGATCTAGAATAGATAATCAACGTCGGATCACCCGGATCAAATAAGCAACTGGCACCACGTGGACAGCTTGAAGTATCGGACAGTGCACCCAATGGCAGCTGGAGGAACCTAATTTAAAGCACTGCTCTGCGAGCTGCGGTAGTTGTATGCCGGCACGGGTATATCACGCGGGCACAGGTGAATTTATATTCATCCGCGTGGCGAACTCGGAGAAAAACGTAATATATCACAATTTGAAGTGGCCCAAAGCATAATAGAGCAGTTGAAATCTGCGAGCGTCAAGTGCATGAAGGCAGGGGAAGATCCTAGTATAGTTGTCGCCAGTGTGTTTGTCACTGTAGTGGGTAAAACATACAGCGTAGGAAAAGAGCGAAAAATCGTCGTTATCGGCGCGTCATCATCGATTGCGTGGGAAAGTACCTAGAGATGCGACTCGGAGGAGACTCACCAGCAAACAGTACTACCTATAAAACATCATCGCGCAAGACACTAGGATTACCTATAAAGAAGCGTAGCCCCACCCACGCCGTCACGTTTACTCGCCTGTTCCTTGGTCTGTTCCTTCAAGTTAGGCCTCGTCTCTGTTCATTATAGACGAGGCCTAACTTGAAGGCTCATTTACCTACTGTGAGCTGCCGCGAGTAAATCAGTTGATAATTTCATGCATCCTCACCCATCGAAGGAGCTCGTCAGCATGCAACTGACCTCAGACTAGTCGCGCGCTCGCTAGCACGAGAGCAGGGAGGACTCAGAAAGGTAAGTACTACTTATGGGGTCCATAAGGTGGAACTACGAGGTAAAATAACGTCCTTGTGCGCACGCACCCGACCGTGCGTCCCACTTTTCTGTAATGCACTAATATTTGCAGGGACTGGGCGTCAGTACATGCCAGTCCTCGGGGGGATAAGCCATCGAGCCGATGTTTTTCCTCTTTCCCTCTTATGCATATGCGATGACACACTGGGTAGGTATGCGATACTGACATCGCTGTCATGGTAAATGCCAGTGCACTCCACATCTTCAGGGTGGCGAATTATATCATAAAGTCACGGGCTATCCCTCATCATGCCCTCGGGGATGGGAAATAGAGCCGCAACATGCGCAACATCCCTCAAGCTCTGCTCACTCCACAGGGAGTCTCTACTTGTGCACTCGAAAAGTCGCGTTCTGTCTGTGAGTTGAGATGTGCTGCTCCTGATGAAGAGAAAAAATTCTAACCATAGTGGGCTAGGCTCTCTACGAGCTTCGGCTGCTCTAATCCGCGGGTCTACTGCAAGTCTTTCAAGACACTTTATCAATTTCAACTACTTAATCACGATGGTGTTCAGAAGGGAATGTTTTGTTCTAGACATGACGTTTTGTCCAAGTCAAGTCAACTTGAAGGACGTACACAATCAATTTCAAACGGAATCACGCTATTTAAGTTCATGACTTTCTAGAAGTTCAAGATTCCCCAGATCGGAGCGGAGATAGGAGCTGTGTTCTTGAATGTGTTCCAAGGTCAGTTGCTAGTGCTATTCCCATGACCTCATCGTTACACTCCGTAATAGTTCGTTTTCAGAACCTACTAGTTTCTATATTCTGTATCTGTGCTTGACTTGTACCTCAGGAACCATAAGTAAGCCTTTTATTTTTGACTTCCGTGTTATCAGGTGCCGATGTGATGGCCACCTAGCCATGGCCTTACCACTGGCCCCTGGATGCATCCATACCAGGTGGTCGACTCCGGCTCAGAGCTGCTGCAATCCCTAGAGCCATTGAAAACGGATGTTTTCATACATAGTCAAGTTGATAAACAAATGTTCTAACGACGCGCCCGCGATATCTTATTTCTGAATGAGCTGCCTATGGAGTCGCTATTACTCCTGTGGTCATTTCAGTTGGAAGGACTTCCATCATGATGTATGTCCGAATCAGCCTGTAAAGCGTTCCTTTGTTTTCTGGGTTTACCCGTCAGAAGAAGAGGACGGGCACATGGCAACCTTCGGATTTCATTCAATGCGTCTCTGCGCTGCGCTGGACGTTTCTACACACATTCATCATCTGTTTCTCTGACGCACAGAAGGATGATGAGAATGACATGGACGTGTGGGTTCCGTACCATTATCCCTCCCTGGCTTCAAGATCCGGCTTCGCTTGAGAACTTATAGCGTTTGGACAGATTCATAATGATCTGAAAGCATGTCGCCAGACTGGTGGTTTTGACTCTGGGACAATCACGTTCAAACTTTCTTCTTGGTTTGATCTCGCCACTTTCCACAAGGAAATGATTCTGGTGTCATACGGCTCGCCGACCAAAAGTCGGACGACAAATCAAAAGTTTTTCATTCTCTTCAGAAAAGACATCATCCGTCCGAGACGAAAATCAAAAAGTAACGAGCCGCTAGCACCAGTCAAAAAAAAAAGTCACGTAGCATCGTCAGAAGAGTCTACTATATCACCGACTCGACCGACTCATGTCTCTGTTTCCGCGCAGTGTTGACAGACTGCAAACGTCGCTGCCTCAGCGCGCGCCGTGCGGCCTCCTCCTTCTCCGACAGCTGCGACCAGCGCGCCATCGAGGTACCTCCAGAAACGCGCGACATATCCGATCCGACTGACGTCGCAGACGATGCCGACGACGACGGGCGACGCATCAACGACCGGCGCCTACGCGATCCATGCTGCCTTTTCATCGATATAGTACGCGGGCCGCTCGTGCGTGGTATCTCTGGTGGTAACGGGAGATACGATAAGCGCGGCGGAACTAGGGACGCTTGGGGTGACGGGGTGCGTGGGAAGAAGAGGCCGGGCGTAAGCGGTCGCGGGATAGTGCTGGTTCTGGTTCTGGACGAAGACGGGAGGGGATCTGGGACACCACGGATATGCACGATGCCTGCGCCTTCGCGCGTCTCCTCGAGTGTCCATGGACGTGAAGTCGTCGACGATGCGGCAGAACCGGCGCGCGCGACGGCAGAAGGTGTGGTATGTTTCCAATCGTAAGCCGTCACGTTGGGGCGAGTCGGAGGAGGGTGGGTGAAGACACCCAGGGCGTTTGCGATATTATGTCGCAGGGAGTCTCGCCAGGTTTCGATGGCTCCTGGTGGAGGAGGAACTGGAGATTCGGTCGGCTTCGTAGAACGTTCCACCAGGCGTTCCTCCCACTGATCATGATCCAGTGAGGCTGTCGGATTGATGGGTCGCGGTGGCGGCGACGACATAACCCAGGGTACGTCGAGGCCGGATCCACGCAGGCTCAGGTACCGCGGCTTGGACATCACACTAGACTGGGGTGGGGTGCCGACATCGCCAGGTCCCGTTTGTGGCGTACTTGATTCGTCGCCAGAGGTAAGAATATCACCGGCGACGAGATTTGCAACGCGCAAGAAACCAAGGTCTTGCATGAGGCCAGGTACGCTTGTGTCTGAGTGACGCAGTTCCAATGGAAGTGGGCGTACTGTAGGGTACGGGCCATGGGTAATTGCAGACATGGTGGTCAGAGTCGGCAAGTGCTGCATGTGGTTAGGACCGCCATGCGATGACAAGAGAGTGCTCGTGCTACGCCGCGGATCACCAACGTCGCGCTCACGTAGTGGCGGCTGCCGCCAGGGCGGGGATGTCCCAGAAGTATCTTCCGGGAGTTTGCCGCCGCTTTCCGCTCGTCCCCAGCCCCAGTGTGACTCCCACGGACGCTTGTTGGTGCGCTTGCGCACGCGGTGCCACCAGACAAAGAGAGTGATGAGAGTGGCAAGCACGGCAACGCTGAGTAGAGCAATCCCTGTCCAGAAAGAGGCACCGTGAACGTTGTTACGATTACTCACGGCAGCGGCTGGTGCGACAGCCGCGGCGGATTGGACCGGGGATGAAGTCGAGCTGCTAGCCATAAGACTGGACGAAAGAGCGGTAGAGATTGCCACATCATTAGATAACGTCGAGGGAAAGGAATTGAACACAGATGATGACAGGAGCGCATTCCCTGACGAGGAGACAGTCGGCTATGATTAATTTGTAAAAACACATGGATCAATTGATGAACAAGGGGCCGTAATCGCACCAAAAATGAACCGGAAGGCAAAGGCGTCACCGACGCGGGTGCAGCCGATTCTACAAAGGGCGCACCCTGAGAAACCGAGGGCACAGTCAAAGGCGATGGCGAGGACGCTCCGATGTTGTGCGGCTGAGGCGTGACAGGTGTAGAAAAGGGAGCGGCAGGGTTCGACAAGACTGGTGGCGACCCATCGTGAGCCTGTCCTGGGAGAACCTGGGGAACCTGACCGTTCTCGATGACCTCATAGCCCGGACCAAGAACAAAAGCAAAAGGTTTAACGTTCAAGAGATGCACGACAGGCGCTACGTCGCGGGCCTCGCGGGAGAAACCGCCGCGCATAGTATACAAAAAAAAGGCGCGCCTGGCGCAACAAGGGGATATGACAAGCGCTTCCAGAGCGGGTATGAAAAACGAGACTAAATGTGGCAAGTTGCATGTTTATAATAGGTGATAGGAGGATATAGAAAATCGGACCATCAGTCGAGGATCAAATTCACTCGTCAAAAGTTCAAGTTGAACTGAAAGTCCAAAGGCGGAATAAGCGCCCGTTGCGACCCACTTTGTAATTCCGAGAGCCCGCCCGTGGACCGATCGCAAATGAGTCTTGTTAAGCACCACGTTCCAGGATCCAATGATACATATTACATCCCCAACTTTGTAACCACAGATGAAGAGGCCTATCTGTTGCGCAAGGTGAGCCGAGTCGACGTTCGAAAGTCAAGTTTTGGGGTTTAACAACTGTGTAGATCCAAGAGACCCCGCAGCCGAAATGGAAGCAACTTTCGAATCGGAGGTGCGCCCACAGTTCATTTATATATCACTTATCCCTGAAATGATTGTTCCTCAGGCTGCAGACATGGGGTGAGTCTGTGCCCCCGTTTGATTCGCCTCACCCTTGGCTAACCTACGCCTACTCCAACCTCTTTTCTTTCGCTGTCGCACACAGGTGGTGACCTGACGGCGAAAAACGTTCTCGTGACGCAGCCACTTCCGCCATTCATATCCACCTAGTGAGTGAAAGCAGTTTCCCACCTCCAATTTACGGCACTGTAATCTACCATCCATCCGGGACAAGCCCAGATCTGATAACGCGTATCGTCTCGACTGGGGCATTCGATGACTCGCCACACCGGAAGCCGAATCACGTCATATTAAACGAGGTGCGTGTTCACCCGGCACCGAACCGCGGAACAAAGGGATGCCAGAGAACGGTTAGTCAACTCGGCTTACTCACGCGCTTTTGCCTGTAGTACCTCCCTGGCCAGGGAATTATGGTCCGTAGCAATTTCCTCGCTAACCTCGTGTTTGGAACAATCCATTCTTCCCCTGTTAGCCACATCAAGATGGCCCCGCGTATCACCCAGTTGTCGCGACGCTCTCGCTCGGGAGTCACACTGTAATGCACTACTACGACGTACCCGCATGTCCGCCAGTCCTCTCACTTCTGCTGGAACCGCGTAGCCTCGTCATCACTGCAAGTGAGCAGTACACTACAAGCACGCACGGCATCGATGCCATCGCGGAGGATCGCATTGGGGATTTCGAGTGGGCGAATTCTAGCATGCTCGACAATAGAAGCGTCCTCCACACGGAGGGCGATGTGCTTCCGCGTCAGACGCGGTACAGTCTGACGTGCAGGGATGTCGCGCGCGCGATGAACATCAATGCTGGCAGACTTCCTAAGGAGAAAAGTTGACAGCGGGGGTCACAGTTGATCGTGTTTTCGGCGTGCCACTTGTTTTCGCAGCTGCGCTCAAGGCACAGTCCATGCGTGTGCTTCGGCCAAGTCTCGGGTGTCCGCAGCTGGAGTCGCTCGACCTTGTGAGCTGATGACGCCCATATCGGAGAGCGGGGTAGTTTATAGCTATCAGATGAAATACGGGGGCCGTAATGAGGGGGAAATAAAGTGGTTATCCTTTGACATTGTTGACGTTGCGCGGCTGTCCCTGCGGCTCCGAGTCTGCGCAGCAACGTTACTGCGGTGATGGCTGCGGCATTCCATATGGCCCCAATAGAGCAATTGAGATGCATGGGTTCCTGTGAGATTGATGGAGACATATGAATTGGGTAGGCAGTGAAATTACTTGAGCGTCGTCCGGTGGTGGCTGTGATCGGACTGTATTTGCGCTTCCGAGAATTTCCGGTAGGCATGCTTACAATGTAACGCTGACCGAGTTTACCGGTTGGGAAATTGATAGTTAGGGAACGAGGGGACAACCGTCAGTGAAGAGAGAGAGACGAATCGTTTCGGCTTATGACTACTGCATCGAATGTTACCGCAGCGGAAATCAAACATCATGACATTTCGGGGCCGAGGACGGTTGGGCCGGAAAGAGTCAAGGTGTTCTCTGGTCCTCTCTGAGAGAGATGTCAATTGGAATGACAATTCCGAGTCCATAAGCGCGTATCAAAGATGATTTGAAATAAATGGCGGACCCCGCTTAGGTGATAAGTGAAAGTTGTAGTAAGCGAGCCTGTCCTGGGCCCAAGTTACCCTTCCTTCGTCCGATCCCTTACCATCTCCCTCTTCAAAGGCCATCTACTCTTCAATTTTATCTCTTCCTTTCTTCTTTCTCTTTCTAATCTTAGGCCTCCAAACTTAATCTTCAAATTCCCTCTCAGCCTAACCTCCCAATAATTGGTTGGCGTTTATTTGGTTCCTCTACGCCCGTCCTCTTGAAAATAAGCCCTCGTTACTTCCGCTCGGCGCGCACTTGGACACTGGCATAACATCCTAGATTATCGGTGTGTCCTACCTTGACGGTCACGCGACATCCCCAACGATTGGCTTATATCGCAACTAGTTATGTTTGCCACCCTCTCTTCCTTTCTGCCCTCGGCACTCCAGCAAAATTCCCCTAACCCTGGAAACTCCACGAGCAAGGACGATCCAACGGTCCATGCCGGGGAAACCAAGCCAACCGAGGTAGTAGGCTCGGACGAAGTGGGTGTCAAGAGGAAGGAAAGGAGATTTAACCACGAAGTACGTATACCTCCATGTCTTACTCGCTACCGTGTCGTCTCACACTTGTACATAGTCTTTCATTGTTGTGCGACCTCCACCCGCAAAGTCGAATCATCCCTTGAATTTGCAAGTCCAGCTTGTTCCACCCCAATCCCGTGACCGCACTCGCTCTATGGATACATCACTCTCGCAGGATCCTGACGAGAATGGTCTCAGCCGCACCACCTCCAATCGATCTGACGTATCTATGTATTCTGGTTATTCATCCGTCGCTTCCTTCTCCTCTGTCGCGTCTTCCTCCACCGCCTCGTCTCGGAGGATGATCATCCCCCTTTATAACCTTCAGGCCCACAACGTCATGACTAATATTATCGTCGATGCTGGCACGGACGCAAAAGTAGCAAAATTTCAGAAACGCGGCCTGGAGATCGTAGGGCTCGCCACTCTCGAACCCATCGAGGTATTCGGTTCCAACACGGCCATTCCCACCCAGTTTCGTTCACCGAGTAATCGACCCAGCATCGATGACCACCACGATCCCATTCATTCCGCTATTTCACGGCCTGGGACTTCGGATGGTGTGCATACACCTGCTTCATCTTCGTTATCGCTTACGTCCGGAAGCGTGGACGCTACATCCCCAACCGCGTCTGTAGTGGTTCGGACCGACAATAACTTGACGCCCACCACTGGTTCGAAAAAGATCCTTGGCAGGTTCTTCAAGAAGAGGGATACCCAGTCGTCATCGCCACCTGCATCATCTCCCTTGTCATCTCCCTTGAGTAATTCGTTTTTTCGTGCGCCACGCCCAACGGGACAGTCTTTCATCATACCTCAGAGAAATTCGAAGCGGGATTCAAAGCCAGGCCCTGGACAACATTCGGAACCGTCTATGAGCTCACAAAGTAGCATACTCACGAGCCCACATTTGCAACCTGCAGTTCTCGGCGTTCATCCTTCTTGTAGCTCACCGATACTCCCTCCAAAAGGCCGACCTCATACTTACACCTGGATCGTGCGGAAATGGATCAAGGGTTCTAACGACGGTCTCTTGGGCAACGTCATCGGGCATATGAACTCTCTGAGCTTATCAGATGAGCGGCGACAATCACGGAATCAGCCCGAAGAGGGCGCCGTGGAGGTTCGGTTTGTGTGGACCCGCGGAAAGAAGAAGAAAAGAAAGTCGAGCGAATCCGGACGACCAGCTGCCGGCCGTCGATCCAATGTCACTGGTCCGCCAAGGTCTCCCTCGCCGTCGCTAAATCACCCAGGGTTGATGGACAGAACAGAGAAGCGGCTGTCCACACTATCGGGCCATAGTATATCGACGGCGAGCGAGCTTGACGGCGCCGCGGGGCGCACACGCAGGGATGACGATGGTGGTGATGAGAGCGATCCTGAAGATTCGGAGACTCCCTGGACGTGTACTGTGGTGATATCCCGACTCGGTAGCGTCAGCGGCGCGGCCAGTACAAATGGCGGTAGTCATGGTAGTGTCGACTCCCCTGCGGTGCGGGTACGCGTCGCGACGTTCTCGCCAACGCCGCATCATCCCAAGGTCGTCGCGCTGCTCAAGGTGCCTTTCCCACTGCCGGATATCATCGTCGATCGGTTACAGGTCTGTCGTCGGGTTGTGAATGCTCAGGGTATCGCTCGTCCGAGTTGCGACTTGGACGCGGTTGAAGGGCTCGTGCTCACCGCTGAAGAGATCAAGGACGTCGTATCTTCGACGGGTCTTTGGCTGGTCGTGCGTGAGAGCATCGGTGGCGTCGGGAAGATTAACCGGAAGGGTGATGGGTGGCGTATACGCGCATAGAGAGCCTTGAGCGCACAACTCAAGGCCCCTCCTCCCGGCATGCAGCAGTCATAAATTCTGTTTTCTCTCGCAAGCGTGTGTTATAATCATAACAGGGTTCCTAGTACTGTAACTCGTTTTTCAATTGCTCATCTCATCTTTTTACCTTTCTCAACTCTCTCTCCTAGTAGTACTATACACACACTGTGCTTTTGTCATCCGCCCCACTTTTTCTTTTTTCTTTTGGTTTCTCACGAATCTCTTTGGGATTTCTTATATTTATTGGATGCGCGAGTTCTATGACCAACTCGGAATCGAATATAATGAATGACTCTACTATTTGGAAGGTGCCAAACTTGAATGGGGGTTTCGTGTACTTCTCTTCATGTCCTCTTTTGTGAAGATCTGTGATCCCAAATTAACTTACAAAGAGAAGGGACAAAATTAGATCACTCGGATAGGATCCGTACCAAGATCATTATACAATGAGAGCGAGACCGGTACCCTAATACAGTACAATCCAGACAGCCTACTTGCTGGTAACCAATCAAAAATACATTGAACTGCCCTCAGGACCTCCTCACGTATAGTAATAGGAAACTTGCGATCATGAAGTGGAGCGAAGGGCGGCCATGGCTACTTGGATGATATCAGACTTTGACGTTTACGAAAAGGTGGATACTTACTACCCCTATTGCGCATCAGCGGTGCTAAGTTGGGTCTAATTTCTCGGCGAGCCGTACTTCAACAATAGTTCCTTGATTGATTCCGTGTCTCTCAACTGCTCGTCGTAACTGCGGCCAAAAGACAAGAGGCCCACTGTGCCCACTGCTTGTAATGGTGTCAATCCCTTATTGTCCCGCACGTGTACATTTGCACCAAGCTCCAGTAGCTGCTGCACGACTTTCAGGTGTCCCATGCTTGAGGCTCTATGCAGTACAGTTTGGCCTTCGAAGTACTGAGCATTTGGGTTCGCAGAATGGTGTAGTAGCAGCTGTACGATTCGCTGATGTCCCCACCGCAGCGCTAGATAGAGTGGTGGGTCCAGTGCATGACTCTTATACTCCTTGGGGTTCGGGTTTGCATTGGACTCAAGAAGGAGTTTTGCAATCTCGACATGTCCGCCTCTTGACGCAAAATGTAGCGGGTTGTTTCCATTGCCATCCTTGGCATTTACGTCTGCACCGGATTCGATCAGTAACTGAGAAATCCTGAGATCGCCTCTTGCGCATGCAAAAGCTAACGCAGTAGGGTCATTAAAGCGATTGAGGTTGGGATTGGCGCCATGTTTGAGTAGTAAATGCACGATTTGGAAAAATCCCTTTGAGGATGCAGCAACCAACGGAGTATTATAGAAACCACCTAGCACATTTACATCCTGGGAGCATGTGGTGACCAGCCAGTCTGCGATTTCATGAAGGCCAAACAGTGCGGAATAGTATAATGGGCCTCCTCTTTGAGATAATGAAGGGGTGTATATCTGAGTCCATACTGCAAGGTGGGGCTTGTCAGGATTGAACAGCTGCCTCATATCCTGTCCTACGTGGGATGACACAGCCCCAAACTTCGCATGGTCCACCCAGTGTTCAGCGGCATATTGAGCCAGGGGAGACATTTCGATGCTATTCTCGATGATGTGATTGTCAATTTGGAGTAGAATGAAAAGGCATACTTGTGCCACAGTCGTATGCGACGGTTCGAGGGGAACATAAAATCGCGGGAGTCGTCCGCTTGCGATCCGGGTCGATGTCAAGAACTCCTTGACAGAGAAATGCGAAAATTGCACAACACGGCTGTCATCTTCCTTGATAACAGAGATCATGCTCGAGCATGTAGATAAAATCGCACTTGCTGCATCTTCAGGTCTCCACTCCTCTTCAAATATAGGTCTTCCCTCGCCATCGAAATCGAATGCAAGAAATTCCCCAAGCTCCTCGACACGGAGTGGACGGGACGCCACTGTGACACACTGGAATAGACGGTGGGCAAACTCCCACTTTTCCTCGTCTATATCCAGCAATGTCCTTTCGTACGTCTCATCCAACGTGGGAGGTAATTCATCCAGAGATCGACGAATACGCTGTGGAAGACAACGTCGGAGCCTGTCCAGTTGACACGACACCCATCGAAACCTATATCATCACGTGAGCTGATGTCGCAGCGGACGAAGTTAGCTCACATTCCGCCCGCCCGTTCGCAGAGCTTGGTGATCACGAGTTGTTGGTCTTGCTTTCTCCATTTGCACGTGCTCGGGTCAGAATTGATAAAGGATTCAACGTATTTGTTGATATCTTCCGTTTGTCCACTTTCCCCATGGAGTGAGACCGCGTGAGATGCCAACTTCTCGAGAGCGGCTTGGATGTCCGCCTCAGGACGACTTGTGACACAGATATGCAGGTGTGAATATTGCAGGTCCACAAGCCACTTCACGAGATCCAGGACACACTCCCGAGGTGATGGTGTGCCGGCACTTTGAGGACATTCGTCGAGCGCGTCAATGACGATGAATATTGGGCCTTGGCTCGGAGTTGCCAGCATTTCCCTCAAACATTCTCTCATCGTTTCATCATCGGGCTGTTCAGAGCCGGCTCTGCGTGACGACTGCAACCGTGAAAGGATGTCGCAACAAGCATCGGAATGAGCAGCATATTGGACGAGAAGTGAAGCAAGTAAGGGGCGAGCACTCTGCTTTGACGTGTCCTTGAAGTCGAGATAAAAATAAGCCAGCGAGGCTAATCCTTCATCACACATCCTCTTGATGTCTCGAGTAACCGTAGAGCTAAGTCAAAGCTTGAACGTTAATGAAAGAGGCAAGGGGATGGGTACGTACCAGAGAACACTCTTTCCACAGCCGGCTGTCAAGGTGACTCCTCGTCAGACGAGTGAAGCAAAGAGCCGTGTAATGAGCTTACGATTACCACGAATCCATAACAGCGATCCGGTCTTTTTCCATTCTTGGAAAGTGTCACCTTGGATGAACCACTCGGCAGTTCCCTCGTGGTGAGCGCCCCGTGCGAGGTTATCATTGATGGATGGATCTGGAGGGGAAAGCCAACGTCCAAAGCTCTCCTGCAGCCGGTCACCTACGAGGTAGTGTTGGTCTCAAGAACGAACTAACAACGCTGACTTGAAGATGCTAAATGATTAGACGCACGATTTGATTTGTTCATGTCACTTGCGATTTGCCGCATGCGTACTATGTAGTACCATGCTTAGTCGTGCGCTGCTCAAACATGCTCATCGTACCTAGAGTTTCATGGATATCGTCTGCTACAGCCTCGCCACCTAGACAGAATGTGAGATACTGAGGAGTGAGCGAGGGAAAAGTGAACAAGGCTGCACACCATTCAAGTTTTTGACAAGACCATACACAACTTGTAACGTCTGCGCAGCGGTGGCTCGTGCTTCTTCTTGGGTCAGTCGGTCTAATCGTTGCAGCACCGCTTCCACCTCATTATCTCCCAGCAACTTCTTTCCAAATTTCTCTACCATGTCAAGTCAATAAGAATCCTCTCGAGGAAAATCATGAGCTCACTCAGGCGTCCTTCCTTGACATGTTTTGTCGCAATGCTAAGGGTAGAGAGTATTTCAATCAGTATCTTTATGATTATCTCAGTCATCGCCGGATTGGATGGGATCTTGGTATAAATGTCGAGCCGTCTGAGAAAGTTTTCGATGGATTCGAAGAGATCGATAAGGGCGTCGTAACTCGCACTAACATCCTTTATCGCCTGTGGCCACCAGTGTCACAAATCCTCGGTGAAGATCAAGAGAACATACAGCAAGAAGTATGCCAATTCCAGCACAGATAGCCTTTGCAGGTGGGAATGTCTACATAAGTAGGGTTATCGAATGCCAGCAGTTATCTGATTGAAGGAGTGCTTACCGAGCCAATGCCCGCACCGAGGGCTCCTTTTGACAGATCATACAAGACCTGAACAGTCCGCTTTAACCACGTCATCACATTGCCATTGCCATCTCGAAAAGTTCGGAACGCTTCTGCCTGTTCTTGGAGGACGGTGATAGCAGAATCAGCATCGTCGCAGCTTATGAGTCTGAGAGCCAGTTGATGTTCGAGTAGGTTCACGCCTGCTTGGTTTTTGTATTGATTCAAGGCAGTCTCGAAGAGAGATTGTAGTTCTGGACAAGGATTGACGGACTCGGACATGATGGTACATGTACTAGTACATCTGGCGTTAGGGCGTATCCCAGGCCTCGCAACCACGTTATAGGTGACATTCCTATCTTTACGCCTCAGGCCCAGCGTAGAGCCACACAAGCCTCATGTCCGATTATTTTGAGCTTCACGTTAACACTCGCACTATACGCTAGAGGTCAGAGATGTATTTAAAAGCACCCAAATCGTCGTAAAATGGTGGTGAATACTAGTCACTCTCAGGCTTTTCTCTTGAAGCCTCAATTCACCCTTCCGGCGTACTTTCACCGGCCCAACCCTAACCCCGGTCAGAAGAGGGCAGTTGCCGTTGCTCGCTCTCTTCACTCGTACAAGCCAGATAGAAAATCATAGAATCAGTCTCTCTCTTTTGTCCCTCTTTCCGTTACTATCATGAAGTTTCTCCCTCTCTTTCTCGCTCGCTCCTCCTCCGTACGCCCCGCGATCAATGTTGTAATTCTTGTGTGACGTCCACCGCAAAGTTGAATCATCCCTTTTATTTGCAGGTCCATCTTGTTCCACCCCAATCCGGTGACCGCACCCGCTCTATCGATACATCACTCTCGCAGGGTCATGGTCTCAGCCGCACCACCACCAATCAATCTGACGTATCAATTGGTTATTCATCCATCCCTTCCATTCCCTCTTTCACGTCTTCCTCTACTGCCTCGTCCCGGAGGATGATCATTCCCCTCTATAACCTTCAGGCCCACAGTGTCATTACCAATATTATTGTCGATGCTGGCACGGACGCAAATGTAGCAAAATTCGTTTCAGAACCGCGGCCTGGAGATTGTAGGGCTCGCCACTCTCGAACCCATCGAGGTATTCGGTTCCAACACGGCCATTGCCACCCAGTTTCGTTCACCGAGTAATCGACCCAGCATCGGTGACCACCACGACCCCATTCATCACGCTATTCCACGGCCTGGGACATCGGATGGTGTGCATACACCTGCTTCATCTTCGTTATCGCTTACGTCCGGAAGCGTGGACGCTACATCCCCAACCGTGCCTGTGGTGGTTCGGACTTGTCACCAACCACTGGTTCGAAAAATATCCTGGGCAGGTTCTTCCAGAAGAGGGATAGCCAGCCGACATCGCCACCTGCATCGTCTCCCTTGTCATTTCCCTTGAGTAATTCGTTTTTTTCGCGCGCCACGCCCAACGGGACAGTCTTTTATGATACCTCAGAGAAATTCGAAGCACGATTCAAAGTCAGGCCCTGGACAACATTAGGAGCGTGTATGAACCCACCAAGTAGCATACACACAAGTCCGCCTTTGCAACCTGCAGTTCTCGGCATTCATCCTTCTTGTAGCTCACCGATACTCCCACCAAAAGGCCGACCTGTGGATGTCCCGACCCGCGGGAAGAAGAAAAGAAAGTCAAGCAAATCCGGACGACCAGCTGGCGGCCGTCGATCCAATGTCACTGGTCCGCCAAGGTCTCCCTCGCCGTCGCTAAATCACCCAGGTTGATGGACAGAACAGAGAAGCGGCTGTCCACACTATCGGGCCATAGTATATCGACGGCGAGCGAGCTTGACGGCGCCGCGGGGCGCGCACGCAGGGATGACGACGGTGGTGATGAGAGCGATCCTGAAGATTCGGAGACTCCCTGGACGTGTACTGTGGTGATATCCCGACTCGGTAGCGTTGGCGGCGCGGCCAGTACAAATGGCGGTAGTCATGGTAGTGTCGACTCCCCTGCGGTGCGGGTACGCGTCGCGACGTTCTCGCCAACGCCGCATCATCCCAAGGTCGTCGCGCTGCTCAAGGTACCCTTCCCACTGCCGGATATCATCGTCGATCGGTTACAGGTCTGTCGTCGGGTTGTGAATGCTCAGGGTATCGCTCGTCCGAGTTGCGACTTGGACGCTGTGGAAGGGCTCGTGCTCACCGCTGAAGAGATCAAGGACGTCGTGTCTTCGATGGGTCTTTGGCTGGTCGTGCGTGAGAGCATCGGTGGCGTCGGGAAGATTAACCGGAAGGGTGATGGGTGGCGTATACGCGCATAGAGAGTCTTGAGCACGCAATGCAAGATCCCCGGCAGGCAGCAGTCATAAATTCTGATTTCTCTCGCAAGCGTGTTATAATCATAACAGGGTTCCTAGTACTGTAACTCGTTTTTCAATTGCTCATCTCATCTTTTTACCTTTCTCAACTCTCTCTCCTAGTAGTACTATACACACACTGTACTTTTGTCATCCGCCCCACTTTTCTTTTTTCTTTTGGTTTCTCACGAATCTCTTTGGGATTTCTTATATTTATTGGATGCGCGAGTTGTATGGCCAACTCGGAATCGAATATAATGAATGAATGCTACTACTTGGAAGACACCAGAACTTGAATGGGGGTTTCGTGTACTTCTCTTCAGGTCCACTTTTGTTACCTCTTTTTTTAGTAACCCGGCTCGGGTTCCGCCGTGTCTCCGGTCCCAAATCAACTTACAAAGAGAAGGGACAAAATTAGATCACTCGGATCGGATCCGTACCAAGATCACTGGCATTATACACGGAAGCGAGACCAATAGCCCTGATACAGTACAATCCTGCTTGCTGGTAACCGATCAAAAATACATTAAACCGGCCTCAGGACCTCCCCACGTATATGAAATGTTGCGATCATGATGTAGAGCTGAGGATGGCCATTGTTGCTTGGATGTTATCAGACTTGACGTCTACAAGGAAAAAATGGATAACTTACTACCCCCATTGCGCATCAGCGGTGCCAAGTTGGGTCTAATCTCTCGGCGATCCGTACTTCAACAATAGTTCCTTGATTGCTTCCCTGTCTCTCCGCGTCTCGTGGTAACTGCGGTAATCATACATGACGACCGCTCTGTTCATTTCTTGTGATGGTGTCAATCCGTTACTGTCCCGCACGTGTACATCGGCACCATGCTCCAGTAGCTGCTGCACGACTTTCAGGTTTCCGTCGCTTGAGGCTATATGCAGTACAGTTTGGCCTTGGAAGTCCTGAGCATTTGGGTTCGCAGAATGGTGTAGTAGCAGCTGTACGATTCGCTGATGTCCGTACAGCAGCGCTAGATAGAGTGGTGGGTCCATCTCAAACTCCGAAGACTTCTTGGGGTTCGGATTTGCATTGGACTCAAGAAGTAGTTTTGCAATCTCGACCTGTCCTTTTTTTGACGCCAGATGTAGCGGAGTGTCTCCAGAGTAACTCCTGGCATTTACGTCTGCACCGTATTCGATCAGTAACTGAGAAATCCTGAGATGGCCCCTTAGGCATGCAAAAGCTAACGGAGTGAGGCCATTAGCGCCACTGAGGTTGGGATTGGCGCCATGTTTGAGTAGTAAATGCACGATTTGGAAAAATCCCTTTGAGGATGCTGCAAAGAGCGGAGTCGCATGCAAACCACCTTGGACATTTACATCCTGGGAGCATGTGGTGACCAGCCAGTCTGCAATTTCATGAAGGCCACACAGTGCGGAATAATATAATGGGCCTCCGCGTCCGTGTCCGAAAGCGTCATCGAAGTCGTAGATCCGAGTCCATACTGCAAAGTGGGGCTTGTCAGGATTGAATAGCTGTCTC
The DNA here is from genome assembly GCA_003313945.1 of Lactifluus pinguis. NCBI lineage: Eukaryota > Fungi > Basidiomycota > Agaricomycetes > Russulales > Russulaceae > Lactifluus > Lactifluus pinguis. The sequence goes on from QLPA01001011.1 coordinate 84,679, forward strand.
ATGTCCTGTCCTACAAGCGATGACACAGCCCCAAACTTCGCATGGTCCACCCAGTGTTTAGCGGCATATTCAGCGAGGGGACTCGGAGACTTTCGATGATAGTATTCTCGATGACGTGATCGTCAATTTGGAGTAGAATGAAAAGGCATGCTTGTGCCACAGTCGTATGGGACGATTCGAGGGGAACATAAAATCGCGGGAGCTGTCCTCTTGCGATCCGGGTCGATGTCAAGAACTCTTTGACAGAGAAATGCGAAAACTGCACCACACGACTATCATCTACCTTGATAACAGAGATCATGCTCGAGCATGTAGATAAAACAGCACTTGCTGCATCTTCAGGCCGCCACTCCTCTTCAAATATAGGCCTTCCATCGCCATCGAAATCAAATGCAAGAAACTCCCCAAGCTCCTCGACACGGAGTGGACGGGACGCTACTGTGACACACTGGAATAGTCGGTGGGCAAACTCCCACTTTTCCTCATCTATATCCAGCAATGTCCTTTCGTACGTCTCATCCAACGTGGTAGGTAATTCATCCAGAGATCGACGAATACGCTGTGGAAGACAGCGTCGGAGTTTGTCCAGCTGACACGACACCCAACGAAACCTATATCATCATGTGAGCTGACGTTGCAGCGGCAGAGATTGTCTCACATTCCCCCCGCCCGTTCACAGAGCTTGGTGATCACAAGTTGTTGGTCTTGCTTTCTCCATTTGCACGTGCTCGGGTCAGAATTGATAAAGGATTTGATGTATTTGTTGATATCTTCCGTCTGTCCACTTTCTCCATGGAGTGAGACCGTATGAGATACCAATTTCTCGAGAGTGGCTTGAATGTCCATCTCTGGACGGCTTGTGACACAGATATGTAGGTGTGAATATTGCAGGTTCACAAGCCACTTCACGAGATCCAGGACACGCTCCCGAGGTGATGGTGTGCCGGCACTTTGAGGACATTCGTCGAGCGCGTCGACAACGATGAATATTGGGCCTTGACTCGGAGTTCCCAGCATTTCCTTCAAACATTCTCTCATCGTTTCATCATCGGGCTGTTCAGAGCCGGCTTTGCGTGACGAATACAACCGTGAAAGGATGTTGCAACAAGTATCGGATTGAGCAGAACATTGAACGAGAATTGAAGCAAGTAAGGCGCGGGCACTCTGCTTCGACGTGTCCTTGAAGTCGAAATAAAAATAACCCAGCGAGGCTAATCCGGCGTCACACATTCTCTTGATGTCTCGAGTAACCGTGGAGCTAAGTCAAAGCTTCAATGTTAATCCTCAAAGAGGCAAGGGGATGGGTACGTACCAGAGAACGCTCTTTCCACAGCCGGCTGTCAAAGGTGACTCCTCGTTAGAGAAGCGAAGGAAAGAGCTGTGTAACGAGCTTACGATTACCACGAATCCATAATAGCGAACCGGTCTTTTTCCATTCTCGGAAAGTGTCACCTTGGATGAACCACTCGGCAGTTCCCTCGTGGTGAGCGCCCCGTGCGAGGTTATCGTTGACGGATGGATCTGGAGGGGAAAGCCATCGTCTGAAGGTCTCCTGCAGCTGGTCCCCTATGAGGTAGTGTTAGTCTCGAGAACGAACGAACAACGCTGACATGAACAGGCTAAATGATTGGACGCACGTTTTGATTTGTTCATGTCACTTGTGATTTTCTGCATGAGTACTAGCACCATGTTCAGTTGTGCGATGCTATTCAACATGCTAATCATACCTAGAGCTTGATGGATATCAATTACCACAGCTTCGTCATCTAGACAGAATGCGCGATACTGAGGAGAGAGCGAGTGACAAGTGAACATGGCTGCACACCATTCAAGTTTTTGACAAGACCATGCACAACTTGTAACGTCTGCGCAGCGGTGGCTCGAGCTTCGTCAAGGGTTAGTCGGTCTAGTCGTTGCAGCACCGCTTCGACTTCATTCTCTCCTAGCAACTTCTTTCCAAATTTCTCTACGATGTATTGAGCCAATAAGAATCGTATCGTGGAAAATCATGAGCTCACTCAGGCGTCCTTCCTTGACATGTTTTGTCGCAAGGCCAAGGGTAGAGAGTACTTCGAGGAGAATCTTGACGATTATCTCAGTCATCGCCGGGTTGGATGGGATCTTAGTGTAGATATCGAGGCGCCTGAGAAAGTTTTCGATTGATTCGAAGAGATCGATAAGGGCGTCGTAACTCCCGCTAACATCCTTTATTGCCTGTGGCCACCAATTTCACAAAACTTTCGGTGATTTAAGACAAAGAAACATACGGCGAGAAGTATGCCAATTCCAGCGAAGATTGCCCTTGCGGGTGGGAATTTCTGCAAAAATAAATTAGGATTATCGAACACTACTAGTAGCAGCTAAGCGTGCGTACCCAACCAACAGCTGCACCAAGAACTCCATTTGATAGACCATGAAGGACGTGAACAGTCCGCTTTAACCACATCATCACCTTTCCATTGTCACCTCGAAATTTACGGAACGCCTCTGTTTGTTCTTGGAGAACGGCGACAGCAGAATCAGCGTCGTCGCAGCTTGTGAGTCTGAGAGCCAGTTGATGTTCGAGTAGGTTTACGCCCGCTTGGTTTTTGTATTGATTCAAGGCAGTCTCGAAGAGAAATTGTAGTTCTGGAGAAGGATTGACGGACTCGGACATGATGGTACATGCACTGGTACGTCTGGTATCCCAGGCCTCGCAACCACTGGCACGTTGTATGTGAAATTCCTATCTTTACGCCTCAGGCTCGGCGTAGAGCTACACAAGCCTCATGTCGAAATAGTTTGAGCTTTACATTAACACCCGCACTATACGCCAGAGGTCAGCGATGTTAAAAGCACCCAAATCGTCGTAAAATGGTGGTGAATACTAGTCACTCTTTTCTCTCGAACTCACGACACGTGCGCTTTCGGGCGTACTTTCACCGGCCCGACCCTAACCCGGTCAGAAGAGGGCAGTTGCCGTTGCTCGCTCCCTTCACTCGTACAAGCCAGATAGAAAATCATAGAATCTCAGTCTCTCTCTTTTGTCCGTCATTCCGTTACTATCGTGAAGTTTCTCCCTCTCTTTCCCCTTTGCCTCGCTCGCTCGCTCCCCCGTACTCCCCGCGATCAATGTTGTAATTCTTCCACCGCAAGTTGAATCGTCCCTTTTATTTGCAGGTCCATCCTTGTTCCACCCCAATCCCGTGACCGCACTCGCTCTATCGATACATCACTCTCGCAGGGTCATGACGAAAATGGTCTCAGCCGCACCACCTCCAATCGTTCTGACGTATCTATTGGTTATTCATCCATCCCTTCCGTTCCCTCTTTCGCGTCTTCCTCACTGCCTCGTCCCGGAGGATGATCATACCCCTTTATAACCTTCAAGCCCACAACGTCATAGCTATTATTATCGTCAATGCTGGCACGGACGCAAACGTAGCAAAATTCGTTTCAGAAACTCGGCGTGGAGATTGTAGGGCTCGCCACTCTCGAACCCATCGAGGTATTCGGTTCCAACACGGCCATTTCCACCCAGTTTCGTTCACCGAACAATCGACCCAGCATCGATGACCACCACGACCCCATCCATTCATTACGCTCTTCCATGGCCTGGGACTTCGGATGGTGTGCATACACCTGCTTCATCTTCGTTATCGCTTACGTCCGGAAGCGTGGACGCTACAACCCCAACCGTGCCTGTGGTGGTTCGGACTTGACACCAACCAATGGTTCGAAAACGATCCTGTGCGGGTTCCTCAAGAAGGACGATAGCCAGCAGACATCGCCACCTGCATCGTCTCCCTTGTCATCTCCCTTGAATAATTCGTTTTTTCGTGCGCCACGCTCAACAGGATAGTCTTTTATGATACCCCAAAGAAATTCGAAGCACGATTCAAAGCCAGGCCTTGGACAACATTCGGAACGTCTATGAGCCCACCAGGTAGCATGCACGCGAGTCCGCATTTGCAACGTGCAGTTCTCGGCGTTCATCCTTCTTGTAGCTCACCGATACACCCACCAAAAGGCCGACCTCATGGTTACACCTGGATCGTGCGGAAATGGGTTAAGGGTTCCAACGACGGTCTGTTGGGCAACGTCATCGGGCATATGAATTCTTTGAGCTTATCAGATGAGCGACGACAATCACGGAACCAGCCCGAAGTGGACCCGCGGAAAGAAGAAGAAAAGAAAGTCGAGCGAATCCGGACGACCAGCTGGCGGCCGTCGATCCAATGTCACTGGTCCGCCAAGGTCTCCCTCGCCGTCGCTAAATCACCAGGGTTGATGGACAGAACGGAGAAGCGGCTGTCCACTCTATCGGGCCATAGTATATCGACGGCGAGCGAGCTTGACGGCGCCGCGGGGCGCGCACGCAGGGATGACGACAGTGGTGATGAGAGCGACCCTGAAGACTCGGAGACTCCCTGGACGTGTACTGTGGTGATATCTCGACTCGGTAGCGTCGGCGGCGCGGCCAGTACAAATGGCGGTAGTCATGATAGTGGCGACTCTCCTGTGGTGCGGGTACGCGTCGCTGTTGAGGAGTTAGCGGGGCGCGGAGGCGCAGGAGAACGGCCGAGGACGGCAGGACCTCAGGACGGGTCAGCCAACGCCCACGGCGCCCCGAAGGTCCAACCAGCGTGGACAACGATCGCCCCTCGTTGGGGGCGATCACCCACTGCTGTACAGTACTATACCTTTTCCGATTCACGCACACTTTCTTTTACTTACTTAGAATAGTCTTCCTGCACTGAGGGTTTTAGCCCCGCGCCCACTTACATCGAGCGGCCGTGTCAGGCCAAGCAGATCGACACTATATTAGTACCACACTTAACCATACTCGTACATAGAAGTACCACCTAAATAAACGGCAAAACGCAGTCGCGTTTTGCCCCTGTTCACTTGTTATCCCCTCGTCCTCGCGTTTGCTCGTCCGACCGTTCGTCTCCGCTCGTTCTTGCTCGTTGCCGTTTGTCCCCGTTTTGTTCTCGCGCTCTAGTCGCGACGTTCTCGCCAACACCGCATCATCCCAAGGTTGTCGCGCTGCTTAAGGTGCCCTTCCCACTGCCGGATATCATCGTCGATCGGTTACAGGTCTGTCGTCGGGTTGTGAATGCTCAGGATATCGCTCGTCCGAGTTGCGACTTGGACGCGGTTGAAGGGTTCGTGCTCACCGCTGAAGAGATCACTGGCAAGGACGTCGTATCTTCGACGGGCCTTTGGCTGGTCGTGCGTGAGAGCATCGGTGGCGTCTGGAAGATTAACCGGAAGGGTGACTGGTGGCGTATACGCGCATAGAGAGCCTTGAGCGCGCAACGCAAGACCCCCCGGCAGGCAGCAGTCATAAATTCAGTTTCTCTCGCAAGCGTGTTATAATCATAACAGGGTTCCTAGTACTGTAACTCGTTTTTCAATTGCTCATCTCATCTTTTTACCTTTCTCAATTCTCTCTGTTTGTTTCTCTCTCTCCTAGTAGCACTTATACACACACTGTGCTTTTGTCATCCGCCCCACTTTTCTTTTTTCTTTTGGTTTCTCACGAATCTCTTTGGGATTTCTTATATTTATTGGATGCGCGAGTTCTATGGCCAACTCGGAATCGAATATAATGAACGATTCTACTACTTGGAAGATGCCAGAACTTATTCTGGGGTTTTCGTATACTTCAAGTTCTCTTCAGATTCCTCTTGTGAAGATCTGTGATCCTAAATTAACTTACAAAGAGAAGGAACAAAATTAGATCACTCGAATCGGATCCGTACTAAGATTGTTATACAAGAAAGCGAGATCGGCACCCTAATACAGTACAATCTACACAGCCTGCTTTCTGGTAACCAATCAAAAGTACATCAAACTGCCGCTAGTAGCATACAACGAGCCCGCATTTCCAACCTACAGTACTCGGCATTCTTCTCGTTTCTCATCGATACACCCACCAAAAGGCTGACCTAATAGTGACACCTGGGTTGTGCGGAAATGAGCAGCGATAGTCACGAAACCAACCTGAAGAGGGAGCTGCTGAGGTTCTGGTTTTATGGACCCGTGGAAAGAAGAAGAAATGAAAAGTCGAGCGAATCCGGACAACCAGCTGGCCGCCGTCTGTCCATGGCTGATCGACCTAACCTGAGTTGGCCCCCAATGCCAACAACATCCTGGTAATTGCCGTGGTACACTCATGAACTTCGACAGGGACAGTAACACGACTATCGGGATCGCTGCAGTCGCCTATGAGAAAGGACGCGAGATCCGCCACATCGAGAGACCCGTAGGCTCAACTGTGGCGGCGCTCGACACCGAACCCCCAGCGCCGGACTCAGAGGATCTCTCTCGCCCAGACCATCCAGGCCAACTCCCCTGCAACCCACATCACTCTCCTTTCCTCAAGTCCCACATCCATAACCACAGTACTCAATCCTGGCCCACACCCCGGCCAGCTCTTCTGAGTCTTCTCCTTCTCATTCAGACAAACAGCTGACAACCTTCTCTCCCTCAATAGAAACCTGAAGATCTGATTCGCCAAGTCTGCTCGTTACCCGGCTTCGTCCGCACCAGACACCTCACCAACACAATCGCCACGCGACCCCTAGCGCCCAACCACCGCGAACCCACACTATCAGCTAACAACGACAGGCGGAAAAATTCGCTGCCATCGAGGCGTGGGGCACTTGCTGGCAAAACAACGACCGCCGCTCCCGAGTCTACACAGCACTTCCTGTCCCACCCACAGGCAAACTCCCACCTGACATTCAAGGCTCAAAAGGCTCTGAGCGAGCTGTCTTTTCTGCTCTCATTCGCCTTCTCGCTGGGCATACTTTTATTGGCTCATACACCGCTAGATTCTGTCCCGATTTGCCCACCAGCTGCCCCTCCGGAGCCCCCTTTAAAGGTCGAGCATGTCATCACCGCGTGTCCCCTCCATACCGAAGCCCGCCGCGACATCCTCCAAGTCGACCCCGACTCTTCATTACCTATCTTCTTCAACAGAACCCAAGGAGGTGAGGCCCTGAGCCATTTCATCAGTTACGGCCGTGCCTGCAGGCGACCCAGACAAGCTGAGACCCGGGACAGCCCTTCCCACCAGCAGAAGCAGGAGAGACCCCCACGCAGATTGCTCTACATTTAAGTAGTTAGTAGACACTACACACTCCCACCCCCCGCCAGTGACCCGTCCAGTTTTCCGCTACCTCTGTCCCTCCCACACTCCACCTATCCTAATACCACTCCACGGGGTCCGCGTCTTTGTCGTTGCGGTAAACAAATGCATATATTTCTTAAAAAAAAGATCGACCTAACTGAGAAGCGGCTGTCGACTATATCGGCATAGTATATGGACAGCGAGAGAGTTTGACGGTGCCGCGAGCCGAGCACGTAGGGACGACGATGTGGTGACGACAGCGGGTCGGAGGCCCTTGGACGCGTACTTCATATCACACCGACTCGGCTGTGCGGCCCGCACAAATGGCGGTAACAGCCTCAGCGGTGGTCGTGTACATCATCGTCGATTGGCGGATACAGGTCTGTCGTCGTGCTGTCAATGCTCAGTGTCGTATCTTCGACGGGTCTTTGGCTTATCATGAGAGCACCGGTGGCGTTGGGAAGATCAGCTGGAAGGGTGATGGGTGGCGTATACGCGCATAGAGTGCCTTGAGCGCGCAACGCCGCGAGACCCCGGCAGGCAGCAGTCATAAATTATGTTTCTCTCGCAAGCGTGTGTTATAATCATAACAGTATTACCAGTACCGTAACTCGTTTTTCAGTTGCTCATTTACTCACTCTGTTTGTTTCTCTCACTCCTAGTAGTAGTATACACACACCTGCCAGTGTACTTTGTCATCCGCCTCACGTTTCTTTTTCTTTTGGTTTCTCACGAATCTCTTTGGGATTTTTTTATTTATTGGATACGCGAGTTCTATGGCCAGACGAAAAAATGCCCAGGACCTCCCCACGAATAGGCATCATTGCGATCGTGGAGTGGAGCGAAGGGTGGCCACGGCTGCTTGAATGATATCAGGCTTGATATCTACTAAGAAAAAGGTGGATACTTACGGCCCTTATTGCTCAACAGCGGTTCCAAGCTTTGGGTCTAATCTTTCGGCGAGCCGCACTTCAACAATAGTTCCCTGATTGCGTCCCCGCATCTCTGCTTCACTTCGGAGGTCACCAAGAAGTCCGTATTCGACACTACTTGGAATGGGGTCCGTCCATAGTCGTCCCTCACGTGTACATTTGCACCGAGCTCCAGTAGCTGCCGCACGACTTTCAGGTCTCCATCGCTCGAGGCTTCATGCAGTAGAGTTTGGCCATTCGTGAGCCGAGCATCTAGGCTCACATAATTGAGTAGTAGCTGTACGAGTTGCGGATGCCCGCAACGCAGCGCTAGATAGAGTGGTTGCACTTTGTGCCGCCCTTTTTCCCTGGGGATCGGATTTGCACTGGACTCAAGAAGTAGTCTTGCAACTTCCACATGTCCCTTATTTGACGCTTCAAGTAGTGGGGCGTGTCCATATAAATCCTCGGTATTTACGTCTCCACCGTGTTCAATCAATAATTGAGAAATCCTGAGATGACCTCCTTGGGATGCAAAAAATAACGGAGTGCGGTGACCAGAGTCCCCGACGTTGGGATTGGCGCCATGTTCGAGTAGTAACTGCACGACTTGGAGAAATCCATTTACGGATGCAGCCATCAACGGAGTATGATGCCAACCACCTTGCGCATTCACATCCTGGGAGCATGTGGTGACCAGCCAGTCTGCGATTTCATGAAAGCCACACAGTGCGGAATAGTATAATGGACCTCCTCTTTTTGAAATGCGGTAATATCTTTGCCTTGGCGGAGAGGGATCCAGGTCGTATATGCGAGTCCATACCACAAAGTGGGTCTTGTCAGGATTGAACAGCTGCCTCATGTCCTCTCCTACATGCGATGACACAGCTCCAAACTTCGCATGGTCGACCCAGTGTCGAGCAGCATATCGAGCCAGGGGAAATTTTTCGATTCTATTCTCGGTGACGTGGTTGTCAATTTGGAGTAGAATGAAAAGGCATGCTTGTGCGACAGTCCTATGTGACGATTCGAGAAGTACGTAAAACCGCGGAAGCCGTCCTCTTGCGATCCGGGTCGATGTCAAGAACTCCTTGACAGAGAAATGCGAAAATTGCACAACCCGATGGTCATCTGCATTGATAACAGAGATCATGCTCGAGCATGTAGATAAAACCGCGCTTGCTGCATCTTCAGGCCGCCACTCCTCTTCAAATATAGGTCTTCCATCGCCATCGAAATCGAATGCAAGAAACTCCCCAAGCTCCTCGACAAGGAGTGGACGGGACGCCACTGTGACACACTGAAATAGACGATGGGCAAACCCCCACTTTTGCTCGTCTATGTCCAGTAACGATCTCTCGTACGTTTCATCCAACGTTTTGGGCAATTCATCCAGAGCTTGACGAATACTCTGTGGAAGACAACGTCGGAGATTGTCCAATTGACACCACACCCACCGAAACCTATATCATCACGTGAGCTGACGTTGCAGCGGACGAAGTTGGCTCACATTCCACCAGCTCGTTCACAGAGCCTGGTGATCACAAGTTGTTGGTCTTTCTTTCTCCATTTGCGCGTGCTCGGGTCAGATTTGATAAAGGATTCGATGTATTTATTGATATCTTCCGTTTGTCCACTCTCCCCATGGAGTGAGACCGTATGAGACGCCAATTTCTCGAGAGCGGCTTGAATGTCCATCTCTGGACGACTTGTGACACAGATATGTAGGTGTGAATATTGCAGGTTCACAAGCCACTTCACGAGATTGAGAACGCACTCCCGAGGTGATGGTGTGCCGGCACTTTGAGGACATTCGTCGAGCGCGTCAATGACGATGAATATTGGGCCTTGACTCGGAGTTGCCAGCATTTCCCTCAAACATTCTTTCATTGTCTCATCATCGGGCTGCTCAGAGCCAGCTTTGTGTGACGAATGCAACCGTGAAAGGATGGCGCAACAAGCATCGGATTGAGCAGAACGTTGGACGAGAATTGAAGCAAGTAAGGCGCTAGCACTCTGCTTTGACATGTCCTTAAAGTCGAGATAAAAATAAGCCAGCGAGGCTAATCCTTCGTCACTCATTCTCTTGATGTCTCGAGTGACCGTGGAGCTAAGTCAAAGGTTGAACGTTAATCGTCAAAGGGGCAAGCGGATCCATATGTACCAGAGGACACTCTTTCCACAGCCGGCTGTCAAGGCGACTTTTCGTCAGAGAAGCGAAGGAAAGTGCCGTGTGATGAGCTTACGATTACCACGAATCCATAACAGTGATCCGGTCTTTTTCCATTCTTGGAAAGTGTCACCTTGGATGAACCACTCTGCAGTTCCCTCGTGATGAGCGTCCCGTGCGAGGTTATCGTTGATGGATGGGTCTGGAGGGGAGGCCCATCGTCTGAAGCTCTCCTGCTGCCGGTCCCCTGCGAGGTAGTGTGAGTCTCGAGAACAAACGAACAACGCTAACATGAAGAGGCTAAATGATTGGACGCACGATTTGATTTGTTCATGTCACTTGCAATTTGCTGAATGAGTACTAGTACCATGTTCAGTTGTACTATGCCCAGGCTATCCAACATGATAACCATACCTAGAGCTTGATGGATATCATCTGCTACGGCTTCGCGATCTAGACAGAATATAATGTGGGAAATTGAGGAGTGAGCGAGCGACAAGTGAACAAGGCTACACACCATTCAAGTTTTTGACAAGACCATACACAACCTGCAAGGTCTGCACAGCGGTGGCTCGAGCTTCTTCTTGCGTTAGTCGGTCTAGTCGTTGCAGCACCGCTTCGACTTCATTATCTCCCAGCAACTTCTTTCCAAATTTCTCTACGATTCCTTGAGCCAATAAGAATATTTTTGAGGAAAATCATGAACTCACTCAGACGTCCTTCCTTGACATGTTTTGTCGCAAGGCCAAGGGTAGAGAGTACTTCGATGAGAATCTTGACGATTATCTGAGTCATCGCCGGGTTGGATGGGATCTTGGTGTAGATATCGAGGCGCCTGAGAAAGGTTTCGATTGCTTCGAAGAGATCGATAAGGGCGTCGTAACTTGCACTAACATCCTTTATCGCCTGTGGCCACTAGTGTCACAAAACCTCGGTGAAGATTAAGAGAACATACGGCAAGAAGTATGTCAATTTCAGCACAGATAGCCTTTGCAGGTGGGAATGTCTACAGAAGTAGGGTTATCGAACACTAGCAGTTATGTGGTTGAAGGAGTGCGTACCGAGCCAATCCCCGCACCGAGGGCTCCTCTTGATAGACCATACAAGACTTGAACAGTCCGCTTTAACCAGGTCATCACATTGCCATTGCCATCTCGAAATTTTCGGAACGTTTCTGCTTGTTCTTGGAGGACGGTGATAGCAGAATCAGCATCGTCGCAGCTTATGAGTCTGAGAGCCAGTTGATGTTCGAGTAGGTTCACGCCTGCTTGGTTTTTGTATTGATTCAAGGCAGTCTCGAAGAGAGATTGGAATTCTGGAGAAGGATTGACGGACTCGGACATGACGGTACATGTACTAGTACGTCTGGCGGTAGAGCGCCATCCCAGGCCTTGCAACCACGTTGTACGGTATGTGACATTCCTATCTTTATGCCTCGGGCTCGGCGTAGAGCCACACAAGCCTCATGTCCAAATAGTTTGAGCTTTACATTAATACCCGCACTATACGCCAGAGGTCAGATGTGTATTTAAAAGCACCCAAATCGTCGTAAAATGGTGGTGAATACAGTACTAGTCACTCTTTTCTCTCGAACTCAAGACACGTGCGCTTTCGGGCGTACTTTCACCGGCCCGGCCCCAACCCGGTCAGAAGAGGGGCAGTTGCCGTTGCTCGCTCGCTTCACTCGTACAAGCCAGATGGAAAATCATTCGCTTACCATCGTGAGGTTTCTCCCTCTCTTTCTTCTTTGCATCGCTCCCTCCTCCTCCGTACTTCCTGCGATCATTGTTGTAATTCTTCCAAAGTTGAATTGTCCCTTTTATTTGCAGGTCCATCCTTGTTCCACCCAATCCCGTGACTGCACTCGCTCTATGGATAGTCATTGCGAAAACTTCTGAAAATAGGGATTGCAAGGGATTGCAATCCCTTGCAATCCCTTGTCCACCTTTTTATGACAGTTAATAATTAAATTTTGTCAATAACCCGGACCACTATTGAGGCCTAATTGCAACATAATTGCATCATCTAGGGATATTTGAGGCTATCTAGGGATTTTTAAGATTATCTTGGAATTGTTAAGACTATCTGATACCATTTTATAAATCATTGAATATTAAAAACTCAGATTTAATTGCCCACTAATTCCGAAATTATATGACCTTATTTTAGTCTTGCTTGAATAAGAGTTTCTCACATAATCAGACACAGCAGGACTTGGCTATCTCAGGGTTCGAACTCTTAAGCTCATGACGTTCACTCAATTTCTATATACTATATACCATTGCACCACAACAATTCACAAACTACCAACCAGTATGTATTACATCACCACTGCTCATGCCAAGAGGTGCGGAGGTCCAACAGCGATAATGACGGCAATGCCGCCATCATGGTCGAGGTTGAGGTAGTGGGCAGAGGCGCGATCGCGGGTAGACGGAGGTAAGTGCGTGGCCCATGCGGGCGGTAAAGAGTGTGAAGACAGGTGTGATGTCGAGTCGCCTCAGTGAATGGCTTGCTCTGCGAAAGAACACTAGAATGGGGGGCGATCGGTCAGAAAAGAGGGGATGATGGTGAAAGAAGCGGGCGCACCCGGAACCGCGGTGTCACCTGCTACTGGCCTGCGCGTGTTGAATCCCACACTGCTTGTGGGACTGGGGCGACGAATGGGCCCGAAGAGGAGGGGTACGCGCGATGGGAGGGCTGGGAGGTGCACTGCGCTGCCGAGGGTGTATGCCTCAAGGATTGCACGGGCACGTTACTCGGGGACCTGCCACCTGACAGGGATGACAAGTGGGAGGGTGAAAACGAGGGTGAGCCTGAGGACTATGAAGGACAGAAGGTGAACTACAGCCATCGAAAAAACGTGAGGCCTGACGACAATGCATGGCGGAGGATACGAGGTAGAAGGCATGGGCATTGACACGAGATGCAAATGGAGCATATAGGAGGATCTGGGTGACCAATTCGATGGGGGATGGTGGTGTGCTATGTGGATGTTGTGGAGGTGAGGATACACGCCTGCTTGGCAAGGGGGCTGCACTGGTGAGGTAATCCATTCGTCCTCACCTGAAATCGGTGTGGCAACGGACTCGGCAACGAGGGATGTAGCTGGGGGGATGCTCGGAGGAACATGGGGTCTGAATGGGATGAGAAGGATGGGCATGAACGGCTGATGATGCAACAGAGGCCATGGCTGTGACGACATCCCGGTGCTGAGGAAAGGGGTCTGGAAGCCTAACAATGTAGTGAGGTGTGCGTTCAATCGGAGGGTAAGCTGGGCGAGACATTTCTCGCCCAGGCGAAGATATCCTATGGTTGCTGGCAGGCCAGAGGCCGTACGTCTCGAGGACCATTGCTCGGGGACCTGTGGCCTCACAGCGACAGCGAGTGGGAGTATGAAAGCGAGGGTGAGCCCGAGGACGAACAGGAGGGGCAGGAAGGTGGATTACGGCTGTCGAAAAAACGTGAAGGAGCTTCGGGACTTGCTGGACGAGATCAGTGCCAGAGATAGTGGATGAAGACAACAGACTCACAGATGTCACTGTGCCAGATTGGATCTCTCAAAGTCGCTGGCGGATCTCTGAAGTGAGGTGAAATGAGAGGGTAGTAAAAAAAAAAAAAGGCATTGGTGTGCCCTGACGATGAGGATGACAGACGAAAGGCGACGCTCGACCCGCATTACGGCGCGGCAGCTAGAGAAACAAACGTTAGCACTTTTTTATCAAGAGGGGATTCGTTGATACGTACAATTTGTTACCCTGGAAAGATTGGGGCACTGAGAAGAGGAACTGAATATCGAGCATGAGAAGGAGATGGGTTGAAGGCAGGAGAGAGAAGGTGCGGCCGCCGAGGGCGATGCATTGGGCGACATTGTAGGAAGAACAGAGTCGTTGCCATTTGAACCTCAAGGCCTGTTGCTTGCAGGGCTCCTGTCTCGATGGGAGGCCACTGTAACAGCGCGTGGGCAGCCTTTGATGCGCAGTTGACGCGACAGGGAAGTAAAGGAGAGCTGTGGATGCAGCGTGCAAGTGTTGGTGGTCGGCGGAAGGAGAAACGGCAAACGGTCACATAACTGACGCCATATATAGTAAGTGGGTTACAGCCCTGGACATTTCTGTGCACATGAGCACAAACGAAAATTACAATAACAATCCCTGATAACGATAAGATTGTATTGACAATCCCTGATGATGATAAGATTATCATGTCAAGGTATTGTCAATACAATCTTATTGTTATCAGGGATTGTTATCCCAAAGTTATTATTGACAATACCTGATGAAAATAATTTTATTATAAAAATATATGACAAGGTATGACAAGGGATTGCAATAACTTGTTAAATAAAATTATATGGTAGTCCCAAAATTGCCAGGATTACCCTTGTCATACCTAAGGTAGGCGTCGTGAAGATCTAGCACGGGTTATGTAAGCCCGCTAACCCTAGGGTTAGTCACGTGACC
>QLPA01001012.1:1287-12231 GCA_003313945.1 Lactifluus pinguis
AACAACAACCCACCCATCCTAGCCTGACCATTGCTGATTCCGCAGGTACAGGTGCAGACTTGTGAGGGGCCACCGACTTTGTCACCAACTTCTTTATCTTGGGAGCCGCAACTGACCTTCTCCTAATCATATTTTCCTTCTCTGGTGTACGGGCTCCTCCCACATCTTCCACCTCTGTAACATCACCACCATTGCCTGCAATGGTGATGGTGGCAAGATCAGAGTTGAGGTTTGGATGCTGTGCTGCTGCTACGGCATTGACATCAATGTCAATGTCAATGTCAAGCTCGGCATCACCGAATGTGCACTGTTTTGCCCATGGTTGCATAGTGGCAGCGTTGCTTGCTGCGCCTGGACGGAGAGGAAGGGGCACTGGGGGTGGGGGCAGGGGCAGGCAGTTTGAAGACAGCGGTAGCAGGTACAAATATTGTGTGGTTGTTCTGATTCTTCTTCTGTGGTAGTGGTGGTGGGGCTGCAGCTGCACTCTCAGGTGAAGCTGCGAGAAAGAGGATCCTGCTTAGCGGACCAGGTTTGGCGGGCGAGTACGCATGCATCATGTTGCGCGCCAGCAGCTTGGCAAGCGGGAACGGCCTTTGTGGTGGCATCATCGGTGGGCTCTACTGTTGCGGTTCGCTACTAGTAGGGACCAGGAGAACGACCTCTTCTTCCAAAGTCCGCGTTCAGTCGATGGTAGAGGATGGTGGTGGGAACGGAGGTGTCGTCGATGGGAATAGAAGAGGCAGTGCAGATGGCATTACAAAGGAGGCAAGGTGTGGTGGGGATGTGGCTCTGGTGGACGTGGGGTCACGCTTCAAGTAGCGAGAGTAGAGGTTAATTTGCTGGTGTGTGAATTCCTACTGCTCAGCTTGAAACTTGAGGAATTCCTCGCTGCTCATCACAGCACTTCCAGAAGAGCCTCTGGCACCACTGCCGGAACCACCAGTAGAAAGAGTGATGCCTACATGCTGAGCATTAGTGTTGCGGCAGCTTCCGGCTATCAACAGCTTAGCTGAGAGCTGGAGCTGGCTTATCTATAGCCGTATGGAGCCGAGCACCTGGTCAAGCCCCCATTTAGTTAGATTGTGGGAAGCTTCCAATCGCGGCTACAGCCGTGAGAGCCATTGGCTAAGCCATTCGTGCCTGCCCGTTGCCCACATTGCCCAACCAACCCACTTTCCAGACACCAGCCACAATGAGCATCACACCCCCTCGCTCATCCAATGCGCTGCTCCCTGGCACTCCAATACACACCCGCAGTTCGACTACTGGATTCCTCGACAAAGAATATGTCACACGAGACAAGATCTTTCAAACCTTATCACCAGAAATCGCTCCTTTCTTCCTTGGTCCCATGCCTCCTGACGAGTTTCTCTCCACTTTCCTTCCGAGTTCGAACCCTTCAAGTTTCGAACTGGGTATGTTTGATAAACTATCCTCCGCGGCCGGTGAGGCTCAGATGTACCCGATATTTGTAAGTTTTTGAGTGCTTTCTGAGCTTTAGATACAGACCACTGAAGGAAGCCATTAGGTTGAAACTGTTCAGAAACACCTCAAGAGGCTCTGTGTCTGTATAACAGCGGGCAAAAATGACACTGCCCTTACCAAGTACAACATTTCCTTCTCACCCGACTGCACTGTTTATGCTGAGGAACACAAACATGTCACTGCACCTAATTCGCACATCAGCGATATCTATATCGAATTCAAGCACAGAGATGAGGACGATCCTTTTTTTCTCATCGAACCAAGGTTTCAATCACGTTTTAATCCACTCATGCGCAGCAGTAAAAAGGGACGAACGACAGCCAGTCAGATTGCTGTATACGCGTCTTTGCAACTAGACTCTCAGTATCGCACACACATTTTCAGTGTCCTCATTCTGAGGAATTATGCACAGCTCATACGATGGGATCGGAGTGGCGCGATTGTCACTGGGCCAATCAAGTATAGCACCAATCCCACGCTAATGGATTTTTTCACCTGTTATGATCAAGCGGAGGAACCAGCGCGAGGACATGACAACACCATTCGCAAAGCCTCATCACACGAGGCTGAGAAAGCTTGCCTTGCTGACAAAGGTTTCAAGGATAAGCAGCTCCTTGTCATCACCGTCCCTCGAGTAGGGGAGCAAGGCCTTGGCTCCTACGTTATCACACCGCCCATAGCCCGGCCTCGCATGCCTTTTGGTCGTGCGACCTGCATCTCAATCGCTTATGACATCGAATCTGCACGTGTCATCCTCTTCAAGGATTTGTGGAGGGTCGACCTTGAGGGAATGTCGAAGGAAGGTGATATCTACGTAGAACTGAATAATGCGAAAATACCCAATATCCCTCACTGCTCAGCCTTCGGCGACATTGAAGGTCATACCACGCACACCCACCAATATGTCAATGCGACGTGGGTACCGCGGTCTAATTCTCAAGTTGAAAACACATTCACTTGTCATACTCATCATCGAGTAATCTTGGATGATATCGGTAGACCATTGGAAACCTTCAGAAGCAGTAAAGGCTTGACAATCGCCATTCTTGCAGCTTTGAAAGGTGCGTGACCCTCTCTACCTGTTGTAACTGCCAACCAATCATTTTCTAGCTCATAATGCCACTTATTGGAGATGTGGCATCCTTCATCGTGACATCAGCTCTAATAATATACTATTGACTAAGGACGAGCCCGAAAGTGGACTTCTCATCGACTGGGACCTCTGCAAAAAAGTTGATTTGAACAATCAATTGCCAGGAGGTGCTCGCCACTTCACCTGTACAGTATGTTACCACAATTTCCTAATCTTTCTTTCTTGATGATAGTTGGCAGGGTACATGGCGGTTTATGGCAGCGGACCTCGTTGAGAAACCCACGAGAACATTTCAAACGTTTATCCATGACATCGAGTCCACTTTCTTCGTCCTGCTATGGATGGCTCTCAACTACGTCAAATCCGACTGGAGTGAAGAGAAACGATCATCTGAGCTTAACAATTTATTCAATTCACCCGTTTTTGGAAATTCCGGAGGATCCGCCAAGTTCCACTTGATGCGCTCCGAATGTGATGACGACTTACCCAATTTTGTCGAGAACACACCTCTCACCGATCTGTTGTTCAACCTGAGGTCTCTGCTTTCTTGCCGTTATTGGACAAAGCTGGCAAGTCATGTCGGTGAACGTCCCATCGACTATGAGAGACGTCTCAATGTGTACCAGACTAAATCACTAGGCATGAAGCTCCTTGAAAACCATGACTATGCCATCGGCCGTTTCGAGTATTTCATAAATTACCCGGGTTGGCCGTCTGAGGACCCAGCTACAAAGCAGAATGTTATGCTCTCACGTGCAGAGCAGTCTACTTTACTTTCAAGTTCCAAGAGATGTCAGGAGGCTGCTCCGCAAGGTGAATCTGATAACACCGGCGGACAACCGTCATGTCATGGTTCACAGGGACCGTGGCTCGAAGTGAGCTTCGTGTATTGGCGAGGGAGAAGCACTAGTCGAGACTCAACTTGTGCCACCACCTAGTCAAGACGTGCAGCATGAGTTCCTGTGAAGGATAGACTAGTGACGGACGTCCAAGGATTCGTATCGCGTGAGCAGAACGGTTTGGGCTGGCGCACGCGATGAGCGGAGTTCACAGTTCCCAAATGGGATAGATTGTGGCAGATGACGATGAAGGACTTGTAAGTGGAACGGATGTGGATATTAGGATTCTAGGGTTTTGAACAGCAAGGTCAAAACTATAGAATACTAATAGGAACTTTCGCTAAGCTTGTGCGACGCCTTGAGCAGTTTAGGAAGCACCTAACCCCTCAATTCGTTGTACAAGGTTCGGGCGAAGCGCGTGCAAGTTTGCTCGGAGGATTACGCCCTTCTGAGCTGTGGTGTGATGGTACCTTGTTTAGAGGTATGAGTAGAGGATGAATAAGACGAGAGGAATCCCTTGCACGCGGGAAAAGACACAAGGAGGAGGAACAACTTCTGTGATTCTGGACGAAGCTGAAGCTGGGGCTTTAGCTTCGACTACAGGGCCCTATTTATACGTTCAGAGGGCCTCCCAACTATCCTACAATGTACAGTTCGTGAGTAAGCAATCAGTAGTCAAGATCACTACAGTACTGGAGTCAGCGATCATTAGTCAAGACCACTACAGTAAGTCTGAGATCAATCAAGCCACAATCAAGCATAGCCTCAGACTAAGTAAGTAATACCCCAAGAGGGGATGCGAGACGAAAAGGAAAACATAGATGCTGAAACTGTAACACGTCATTGCAGAAGTGTGCCAACCTCAGATCGGGTGTTTAGATCGAGATGACTCGGATTTCATCATTTGTATGTGTTCTCTTACGTCTTGGTCCAGCTGTGCGACCACGTTGTATGCCATGTTCCTATCTTACGCTTCAGGGTACAGTAGTAGTGTACAACGTCCGAATAGCTCGGGCTCGGGCTTTACGTCTACACCCGTACTAAATGTTGAACTCTATTTGTATCCTTTTGTAAATGACCACGTGCTGCCTGAAGGTTCAACGTACAACAACCTCAGCACCTCAGCGCTCAGCCTTCGACTGCATTTCTTCCTCTCCTCACCTCGAACACCTCATGCCTCCCCGTGTCCTCAGGGCCTCGAAGGCCAAAGTCGTCAATGATATCCCCTCAGACCCACTGGAAGGTCCATCTCCTGCAGTTCAAATACCCTCTCGTCCATCAGCTGGAAAGGGTCGGCGTGTTCATTCTCGTGTACGTGTGTGTACCACCCATACACTGAAGGTTCTAGCTCCGAGCCCTCATCATCATCATCCAGTCTACCGCTACGAAGACCCAAGTTGTCGATAATGCCCCTGAGGAAGGCTTATGTGAGCGTGAGCCTGCTGTGCCCCAAGCCACTCGTCTGTCCAAGTCTACTCGCAAGAGCCGGCGTCCTCGTGTACGTGTAATGGTGAGTTTCTTATGCTCCTACATTGAGGGTTCTAGTAGCTCTGACAATTGCGAGTACTAAGCCTGTTGCAGATGACGATCATGAAGAATTTCAGTTACCTGACGATGATAGCGATAGTGAGTCAGACGGTCCCCCAGCTCAACCAACACTTGATTGTTCAAACGGACTTCACACACAATCTAACACACTTTGCATGGACACTGTCGACACCAACCCTGAGCTTTCGAGTTCTGATATGGTATTCTTTTTCAATGAATATGTTAACGATGAAGGTGAGATGATGAGACGATGCAATGCTTGTTTGTAAGTAACGCGTCCTTTGTCATTGGTGTGATTTGACAGAACAACTTGAACAGGCTGGATGGCCTTAGTGAAGAAAAGGCAGCTTCCTATGGCCTGAATACAGGTAATACTAACCTTCAGAAACACCTGGACAATATACATAGGGAAAGGTATCGGGAAGCTCATGAGAAGTACAATTGGCCTACCCCCAAGTTTCTCGAGCAACAGGACAAGCTCGATGTCCAGAACGTCTCACATGGGCGCCAGCTTCCGGCCTATACTCCGGACGTATTTGTCCAATTCCTTATTTGCTGGATCGTTGCAGATGACCAGGTGACTCGGAGTGTTGTCCTGTCTCACTTCCGTTAGTAGCTTATATCTCAAACCTAGTCATTTCGTGTAGTCGATTGCCTCGAATTTCGTGATATCTGCTATGTCCTGCAACCTGCACTTGACATCTTCCCACATTGCGACAAAGTACGCGAACGAATTACTGTTGAATGGGCAAATAGGTTCAAGAATTTGTGTGATGAACTCGCTGTTGGTCATTTCCTTTGATGACAGGAGCACTGACCCATTACTCCAAATAGAGGTCGTGTGGTCGGATAAGTTTCACCGCGGATATCTGGTCAAGTGCAAACTTGACGCCATATCTTGCTCTAACATCGCACTGGATTTCTTGGGAGAACAATATTCTTGTTTTGAAAGCTGCTCTAATCGGCTTTCACCCCCTTACTGATGCACATATGGGTAAAAATATTGCTGATACCATCCTATATCTTATCGATTGTGCTAAGATTGACCCGCTCAAGGTATGTGACCGTGTATTAAACCAAGAGCTTTACTTAAACGATTAGATCGGTCATTTCACTCTTGACAACGCCACAAATAATGCGGTCGCCATGGAAGAGCTGCAAGAATTACTACGTGACAAGCATGAGGTTGCATTCAATCATCGCAATCATCGCATCAGGTGTTTCCCACACATTGTCAACATCTGCACTGGCCACATCATCGCTGCAAGTCCTCAAGGCGATGAGTTTGACCCTCTGCAGGACGGTCCTATCAAACATGTTGCAGATTTTGTCCACTACATATGCTCATCATACTCCAGAAAGGAATCGTTTGCGTGTATTGTCAAGCAATGCATGGACGATGACCCCGAGTTACCAAAAGATCATCCTGAGCTGAATTCTCCCAAGTCAAAGAATAGACGGCCACTAGAACTCAAGCTGCATGTCAAGACTCGATGGGATTCTGTCTACCTGATGATCTGGCGTTTTCGTTTCCTGAAGAAGGTGAGTACACGCGTTTGAGCTTCGAACGAACTGTCGGCACTGACCCTAGGTATTTAGGCTGTAGATTCGTACTTTGCGCAGAATCTGTCGATCACATCTATGAAGCTAAGCGATACCGAGTGGGACCACCTAGAGAGCATAGAAGTTGTTCTAGAGGTACGTCCCCAAATACTCTTTGCACATCACATTGGTCAACCTTACAATCCATGAGGCTGTGCATGTGGTTTTGCAAACTATGTCGTCTGAATCGACGCCAGTCTTGTGTGGTGCCATCGCCAGTTTCGAACTTCTCATGACTAAATGGGAAAAACTGGGTGCTAGATACCCACAAGTAAAATGCTGGGCAGATATTGGTTTGCTCTGGGCGCAGAAATATTACAAACGGATGGACAACACTGATGCGTACATTGTTGCCTTGGGTAGGTTCCCCGATTTGCTGGGGTCGGGACAGTTACTGAATCACAATATAAATTGGCTTCGCCGCTTCATAGTTCTTGATCCTGCCTCACGCTTCTCATGGATCCAGCGCGAATGGGAGAAAAAATATATAGATCTGGCTAGAAAAGTCACATTCGATCTGGTAATATTTACCTGCAGGCTGTAGCTGCATTCTGACATTCACTATTTGTTATAGATGCGTGAGTATCGTGCAAAGAAGCCGTCAATTGTGGAATCCGTCCAACCCCCCCCCAAGCTTCCATCGTACACGATGACGTCGACGCGCTTCCAACTCGACGATCATCCCATACACCCCAGATCTGATGGCCCGGCATCGACGTGGAGCGTCAAAGATGAATTCACAAAGTACATTTCGAGTTCCTTGACCACGGAAAACACCAACATCCTGACATTCTGGGAGGTATGTAAATGAATTTGCTTCATTTTCAAATCTACGACTCATGCTACCGCTAAGGCCCACAAGTCTGAATTCCCTACCCTCTTTGCTATGGCCATGGACTACCTCCCCATTCAAGCATCTTCTGTTCCAAGCGAACGAGTTTTTTCGTCGGCTGAGAAGACCGATACCAAGAAGCGAAACCAGATCACCCCAGCCCTCATGGAGGCGTTGCAGATGCTAAAATTCCTGCTAAAGAAGCAGCGTCTCGACTTCATGGTTGGTTGGAAGACGGCGGAGAGTGAAATGATGGGAGAGAGCAAGCAAGAACCAGAGACTCGGATTATGCTCGATGCTTTGTTGGGCGGGGACGTCGAAACTGCGAGGGATGCACTACTTGGTGATGCTATGAATTTAGACTGAGTCTACGACACTTAGGGATAAGGACCTTTACTGCTAGTTTAATGTGATACCACTCAGATATTGGACTTTCATACATCATGCACCTGAAACATTGTCTGATCCCCCCTCTGCAAAATGGCACGTGCGATCCACTTGCGGAGAGTCAGAGCTCGGAGTTCTAACTTCATGAAGGTCAACATCAACCCAACACAACTTGTGTATATCACTCAACACAACTCGTGTATATCATACCCCATGTCAGATTCAGGCAAACTCAGCAGCATCCTTCAGCCTAGTGTAGTTCGCGTACGTGGACAATATAGGCTGGGCAAGTTACTGGGCTCTGGAACCCATGGTAAGTTGTTCTATTTCCGTCTCACCTTTCGATTTTGCTCAATCCCCTAGGAAATGTATACTTAGGACGGGGCATCAAAACTAGGCTGGATGTTGCACTAAAACTTGAGCCTGTCAAAGCACGAAACTCCCATCTCAGTAACGAGCATGCTGTCTACAAGGCCCTTTCAAATGTGACCGGCTTCCCTGCCATGCATTGGTATGGCACAGAGGTTCCCTACAACGTGATGGTTCTTGATCGCCTCAACCTTACGTTGGACGAGGCAATACACAAGTCCCACGACGACAACTTGGTGTTCTCCTTTGCCAATCAAATGGTAAATTTTCTCTGTTCCGCAATGTCTCTCAAAATGTTCAATTCATATCCCTTTCAAAAGCTTTCACGTCTTGAATCGCTGCACGAACGAAGTTACATCCACCGCAACGTTAAACTGTCGAGCTTCATGACGGGCATGGGTGAAAAAAGCAGCGACGTGTTTCTAATCGACTTTGGCTTGGCGCAACTCTTTCGCAATCCCTCTACTCGTCAGCACCTTCCGCAGATGTCTGGACTGAAGACTGTAGGCACCATTGCCTTTACATCAATTAGCAGCCATCTAGGACAGACACAATCACGCCACGATGATCTTGAAGCACTCGTGTATACTATTGTCTATTTATATCGTGGTCACTTACCTTGGCAAGACGACCTTGTGGGAGACTCTGTTGAGGAACGTGGAGCAGCTGTTCTCGAGAAGAAGATTGCCTCGGCCGAAACTCTTTGCCTCGGCCTACCCGCACCTTCCACACTTTTGCGCAGTACATTTGATTGCTCAACTTCGACCAGAAGCCACAGTACAGCTACCTCCACACACTCCTCACGCAATGCTTGGGCAGCTTGGCTCCTGATTCCGTTCAATTTGCTTCATTTGGCAAAATCTCCTCGCCACCCAGTGACCGAATGTGAGTACTTTGTTTGTCCCGACCCCGAGCCCCCGACCCCCGAGGCTGACAAACGAGAATGTGCAGTTTACGTTCGTCATTCAAAGGGCCGCGAGATGATCATTCAATATTGAGTGTGTGGTGATAGGCCATCACCGGTGTGTTTGTGACTTGTACTACGATGCTTTAATTGTTCCTTTCGCTGCTACAGTTGTAGTACTATGTGGACACGTTGCATGTCACATGCAACGTGTCAGGGGTCAGGAGTTCGGACATGTGTTCTTGTAGCCGGTGGGCCATGGGCCTGTGCCCAGTGGCGTTGCCGCGATGCCACGTTATCACAATAAATTTCCCGATACTTTGGTACAATATGACAAGCCACTTGAGCTGTGGGCTCTGCCCCCTTAGCCATGGGCTCTGCCCCTTAGCCGTGGGCTCTGCCCCCTTAGCCGTGACATTTAGCTGAGGCTTGGCTAATCTGGCGAGCCAGTGCCATGGCTAAATGTGGCTCGGCTCTGGCTAGCTCCGGCTCATTGAGCCCCGCAACACTACTGAGCATAGACTTGTGCAGTGGCATCGAGCCAAGCTTTGTCCTCGGCCTCTGAGCCCAGGTGCGTGGTGGGCTCCATGGTGGTAGCAATCAGTAGCACGGTGTCGGCGTGTTGGTGGACCCAAGCCCCATGCCTTAGAAATGTGAGCTTTCGCACTTGAGATTGAAACCACTGGGCATCGTGCCACCAATTGCATGGGACACGAGACTAGTGGAATACTTCCCGAGATTGCTGGAGTGACCAGGCGCAAGGGCAGCACCAAGTTCCTCGAGCGGCAGCTCCTCACCCTGAAGGTTGCCCATAATCTTGTTTTGAAGGGTCGACTTGCCGTTAGAGAGATCCATCATGGACTTGGAGAGAGGGATCTCGCTGAGTTGCTTCTTAAACTTTTGAGAGACAATTGCAGCAAGGATGTTGACAGCACGGATCAGAGTGTCTTTGATGGTAACAGCAGGACCAGTGGCAGCTGGAGTGGCGGTAGCAACTGCGATTGGCACACTTGGTAGTGGAGTGGGTGCCGGAGGTGCAGTTTCACTGGCTGTGTCTGGTTCAGATGTCACCTCAAGGTCATCTTCGAACTGATAATAGATCTCCTTCTGATGCTTTGAAGCACAGAATACTCGACGGACAACACTAGCTGAGTCATCCTTCGCCTTGTATTTGGCCTTCAGGGTGCGTACAGCCATACCAGTGAGAGTTGGGGATGGGCCAATCTCGATGAAGCGCTCAAACCTGTACTGTTCAAAGAATAGATCTTGGGTTTCGAGCGCATGGGAGAAGCAAACTGGTAAAGATAGCAGCTCGACTAGTAGAACCCAGGTGAGCTTCTGCCGTTGCTCAGGCATCTCAGTGTTCTTCATCCCACTTGCGAAGAACTTTCGAGAGCCATGGAGAGGATGTGCGGTTATAGATGAGTTCAGCATAGGCCCTGTTGACGGCGAAGGGCAATGCAATTAAGTTAGGGATATAGACACCTTCGAGAAGCAACGGGTCCAGGAGAGTAGATGGGATTTTCTCCAATAGGTCTGAAGGGTCACTTAGAGTAGAGAATGACAGGGGTAACCCCAGGGTAAATATTGTCTACCCTTACCCCCACCCCCCAATACCCTTACCCCTTCATGGGGGTAGGGGTTTAAAGGGGCTGGGGGTAGGGGTTTCAAGGGGTATGGGGGGTAGGCAGAACCCTCAGGGTTTTACATAGGGGTAGACATAGGTATGGGTGTGTGTGGCACTTGGCCAACCTATTGAGGGTTTGGTATGGGTGGCTACCATCACCCTCACCCTCACCCTCACCCTCACCCTCACCCTCACCCTCACCCTCAACCTCAACTTGAACCCACCCTTACCCTTAGTCTCAACCTCAACCTCAACCTC
>QLPA01001014.1:0-27960 GCA_003313945.1 Lactifluus pinguis
GGGAGGAGAGGGAAGAAAATCAATGATGAGACTCTCTAGCTGGAGCATAAGTGAAAGCCGGGCAAGTATATAACTCGGAGGGAAATAGGAGGATGGTGGGATATCTTTAAGATGGAGGGTGACAAGACGGGCAGTAGTTGTGAGCAAAGGAGATTGGATTGAAAGGGAGGCCGTCGTCAGTCTGAAATGGCGTAAATTGGGCGCTTGAAATGTTACCGGAAGGACCACTTCGGTCACAGAATGGATATACATGCGCTCCAGACTTGGGAATTGATTGTCCATAGCCTTGACAAGCGTTTCCGCATTTTGAAGCTTCCAAAGGTCAATGCGGCGAACGCGATCACGGTGCGAAAGTGCGAGAAGTATACCCGATTCATCTTCTTCTGTTATCTTCCAATCAACGTCATAACAGATGGTGAGTGGTAGAGGTGGTGAATGTGCAAGCATGTCCGCTACAGGCACACCATTGGTGCAGAACAGATGAAGGTCGAGCCCGGATGGTGATTCAAGAATAAGATTTCGCCATAGTCGACAAACATGTGCCAGTTTGTACCACCAACGTTGACGACCCCATTCAAAGTAATACATGCCACTCTCATCTTTATATTCATCTGGATCGGCCAGACGATACAGACGAAATATATTGAGAAGCACGTCGTCGTTGAGGATATTGATAGGTGAGTGACGTCTAAGCCCTATTAAATCGCAAGTTTGTGATCAGATCAGGGATACAAAGATCATGGTTTGGAATTGCGTACGTTGGCCGAGCCTTCTGATGAGGGGAGGATAAATGATGGTAGAGCAGCAACCAGGCATTTTCAGGGAAGTGAGCAATAACTTGGACGTGGATGCGATTGAAGAGTATACAGCAGCGTGTAGGCCTCTTAAACGATTCCAGTGGCGGTGGCGGTGTCCTCGCGGTCAAGATGAGCGCTGACCTATACCAGAATTGGACCCTGGTGTCTCGCTGGGAAACAGTCCACATTTTCATAGGGCACATATGATATCTACAGACCCCATCTGAATTGAACGGACTGTGAGTGAGCGGCAGGCAGGTTTGACACACCCGAAATATGTTCTACATCTCTCAGAAGTGAAAAGGAGGGGGGGGGGCAAGGGAACGGGCGAGGGAAGTCGGAGCGAAGACAAGCGCATAACTATGTCGCCAATGCATTCACATGTGATGTCCAGAGGATCTTTGGGGCTCTAGCGCCACTTCCCAGACAGGCGGTTACGGTGGATGACCTAGATAAGATGAGAGCTTCTGTGGAACACGAGTTGCCTGTGAGTTTTACTAGTGTGTCATCAACGCTCACTGTCCAGCATAACAGAATTATACAGTATTCACTACGAACAAGAAGGGCAGATTCATGGAAGCCAAGGTCCTTTAGATGTGACTGGTCAATTTGGGAGTCCGGCGACACATGCGCCCAACAACTACGACCGTCCTAGTATCTGTCACATGTACCTTGTGATCAACAGGTACAAACAATACAGTAAGGGCGACGTCGTGGAGTATTCCAGTGGCGTGAGCTTGGCATTCTCCACGGGGTCACTTTTTTCAATTCATGGTGAGAGTAATAGCTTTTGCCGGGATCAAAGTCGATGAGGCGAACAGGGTAGGGGGGCTGGGGAAGATCGTCCTGCGACCCACAAACTTTTCGAGTCGATCGAGTCGTCAAAATTTCAAGAACTATTCTAATAGAATAAAAATGGACGATCTGATGGAGGTGAGCGTTGATTGCGAGACCTTGAAGAATTTTGCGTAAAGCTGATGCCAAGGCTAAGGGAGAAAAAAGGAACTGGGTCCGCATTTGGGCGCCGAACGGCGCTGAGTGAATAGCTTCTAGCCCAGAAGGGCAGAGAAATGGCCGAGGAAATTTGCTAAAAGCAACCTGAAGCGTGCCTGTCGATTAGGTATCAGCTGTCGTTTGCCTTTGCGAACTGTTCGATAGAGCATAATGGGAAAGCATTTGAGGTCGGCGGTCAAGCCGCATTCACGGCTCAAGCGTAGTACTAGTAAGGAGCACAGGCCGGGCGGTGTCTGTTATAGCACCTCCTTAGCCTGTGTGAGGGATTATCCTTAGGAAGGGGTAGCGCCCTCAACTAACGTCCCCACTTGTACCTTGCAATCATATAGGTGTGCACAGAAATTGGACGGTATGGTAGTGTATACCGAGTACCTCTCTGATTTGGGTATTTACGGTGGGGGACTCACATATCAAGACCATATCTTTCCGCTTCCACCACCAACTTACCCACCTTATGGTGCATCGCGCCCTGTCTACTCGCAAGACTATGAGCGTTTTCCACCCGTGAGCCCATTCACCGGATATCTGAGTGATCCTATAATTAGAGTATTCTTGCAGAATGATGGCATTACACAGGTTCACCGCGCGACGGGTTCCACTCACCCTGCTGTGCCCTCCAACGATGTAGTACCCTCTCATCCAGGTGGGCTGGCACATATAGCTGTCTATGGACCGCCTTTTCTTCCTGAGGATGTACCTGCGACTTCGGAAAGAAGTGCAAGGGGAGCTACTCAACATGCCGATCACAATCCTGTTATCCCCAACATAATGGTGGCCGACATATATAGGGATCTGGCAATACAGTTCATGCAGAGCCCGCAATCGAACATTGTCATGATGCACATGGCATCGGCGGGGATCAGTTCTGGTCGTGTCAAAGTGACGATCGAGCTCGAGATAGATGGAGCCCTTTGAGGGAGTCAACACAGTTTCGTAGAAAGATGTGTGGAGAAATGGAATGCGGTACCTGGTCCTAGATTTGTTTTTTATTAGGTGTTGGCGATATGATGGGGGAGAAAGAATGATATTTTGCTTTGTCTATTCGTTAGTATCCCTTTCGCCGGTCGTGAGAACTCGGCGCCGCTGGACACTTTGACACGGAACTATCAAGCCGATAGAGGCAATTGGCTCTAGTGGGGGCGTATAGATTGAACGTTGCTCGTATGGCTTTGTCGGGACGTCAAAGTGCCCGGGTGTGCCCGAGGTGGATGCGGGAAGTCCATCACCAAAGCGACCTGGTACGGAGAGGGATGGACTAAGATCTTTCAGCGTCTAAATAAAAAACAACGCTAGATTGAGGATCTCCGTTCGTCACTAATCCCGAGCATGGCAGGTGAGGTGTCACATCCAAGTTTCCAACTAGGCCAATATCCATCGTGAGATCCATTCCTTGTCCGTGTTTGCGTGTGTGTCGCAAGGCGCGTCTGGGGTCGCGGATTCGGGATGTGGGATTCGTGGTGGTAAGATTCGGTGATAAGATCTTGGATGAGGTGTGGTGATATTAGGAGAACGGCACCGGCATAGAAAAAAAGGGGATCATCTATCATCCGGTAGTCCCGGGAGTTGATGCGCTGATGTCGCTCTTCATCTTGTATACCAGCTGAGGTGGAACGCTTGATTGAACGCATACATTCCGTATGTACGCCTGCAGGACATTATCAGTTTTGCCTGAAACGTATTGTTGCCGCAGGTCCAGTGTCAACACCGTCTGACTCACATCACTCGATATTTCACAACCCAGACTCAGACTGCAAACAGCAACTTCACACTGGTCCAACTCCGAGTCGCACACAAATATAATCCAGCTGCGGAGTCCGATCAGCATTGTTTGAAGTCGGTAAGGATTTAACGTACGTTTAACAGCTCAGACTGGACCGCATTTGACCACAATCTCGAAAACGGTAGAGTTCCTTCAAACTGCTGATCTCTAATCTGTCGCCCCATGGCCGTTGACAGGTGTTGGCGAGTGTTGAATGAAAGGCCGAGGCCTAGAATCGAAAACGTGCAAGGCAGCTGTCCAATAAGGTGGGATGATGGGTGGACTTTGGAATGGAAATTTGGGAAGAGTGAACCGCTGCTGGGCAACTTGGTCGTCACGCGTAAAGTTGTCCATAGAAGTCGCAACCGCCGCTGCTTGTAATTTTTTACGACATGAGATAGATCTCCAGTATGCGCAAAAAAGACTCGGAGGTGCACATTGGACGGGTTCCTCTCGAAGGTACGGGTGACTTACGGTAAGGGGAGGCCAATAACCAACCGTGCAACTAGCCACGTGACGACGAAAACTTACCAGTCAAACTCTCTCAAACGCCCCTGAACCATTCCGACGAACATGCTGCGCACATTCCTGTACGTTATGCCGTACTTCTCACCCTTGCAAGCCGCCACTTGAGGCTGTGCCGCTCTCGCAGATCTAACTCCTTTCTACCGTCTCCTCCCCGGTGCTCGCGAAACTCGTCCCACTCAGATAGAACCTGCGCCTGACATTTGACTAACGTAGCGAAACTCACGAACATATCTCCGGATGTGGTAACTAGCCCTAACGAACCACCGGAAATCACATTAATCACAGTCCACCTTCACAAGCTTTCGCCCTGAACTCGCCTCCAGAATCCATTGAGTCCCAAGTTTGAAACCCCTCCCCTCTTCATCATCTCACCCTTAACAGATCCACGTTTGGCTATTCCTATCAACCTTGCGCTATCAACAATTCGTCCCGAGAACAATCAACCGTCACCTGAGCTAAGAAAGGTCATAACACCATCTTTGACAACATCGTTCGAAATCCCCTATTCCCTCTGCTTCGCCCACCATCTTCTCGCAAGCAACGACAGCTAGCTCTAGAACGCAAACTATAAGTTTGTCTGAGCCCCGGAAAGGGTATCTCCGTACTTCCTTGTCCCAGAATAAAACTGACTACCTCCGTGAACAGCGTCGCAAGTCGATGTCACTGAATTCGTTAAATTATGGGTCACGGTGAGTATGCTCACCATGTTCCCCGTTTCTGCGCATACGACCAAAGTTGCCTCGTGACGCCACGTGCATTTGGCGTTTCCTTTCGAGTGAGAGAATGCCAATAGACCAGTGGCAAGTTGTTCGCTATGAAGTGCTTGTCTTCCTCGATCACTCGAGGACTCATCTGGAGGTGCCGAAGTAGTTGCACTATGGCTTCCAAAACAATGTCAATTTGTGTCTGGTGCGTGTCTCGCTCTCTTATGCCGCCGTTTCCCTCACGATCTCATACCTGGCAGGTTCGTCTTGAGTACACGAGTGGAGGCGATCTCATCAACTCAGTGGATATCTTCCCGGAAGGCTTCACTAGTTTTCTCGTCGCGAAAACGGAAAGAAACTTTGATGTTTGGTCTGACCATTCGACTCGATTCAGTGCGAACAAGATGTGATTTCGGTTTGGGGTGAGTGAGCACACAGGTTGAGTCGAGTTCGTTTTCTTTGTCAGAAGAACTGACAAGCAACACCTCTTTTCTGTGGAGTATTTGAACATGACATTGATCCCAAGTCCCAAACAGACGCCATAGGAAACGACTCACGAACGAAGTGTCTAGGTCGCAAAGATCTGGATGCATTGCTGGGTAGGGATAGTCAATGCGGTATCTTCATCTAGAGGGAGAAGATCGTTGGAGGTAAGAGCGCCGTTCTCGCTAGATCTTCGCACTGTATTAGGATGTAAAGCACGTGAAGTATTGCAGTCGCGCCGTTGGGAGGACCTATGGCGAACTGGCCACACCTGATGCTGCGGGAAGAGATGGAAATCAACCTGTTCCAGTAGCTGATAACGTAGTACTTTTCGATCGTGCGGGAGAGCATTCAAAAGCAAAATATCATATTTCGAAACCCCGCCCATCGCCAATACCTAATCCAAACAAAGCTGGGGATCGGGTACAACTTATCATTCTCTCCACACACTATGTCGAGCTGTGGATGAACCGTTGGAGGGCCGGGCGCTGCCCCGAGGATGGATGAAGTCGCGTTTGTCTGTGCTTATCTCAGTGTCGGGTAAGTCCGCTACGCTTCCCACGCCTGTCATCCCGCCCGGCTGTCCTTAATCCCTACTCCACCGTATAGCAAGGTCCCTATATACATTGGTAATCAATATGCCGGGGACAACAAGGTTGTAGTTGGCATTGTTGAAGTCTTGAGTAGCTCCTCTTGCAAGGGAGTACAGATGATGAAGGAAACTGACAGGAGAAGCGTTCAACCTGTGGTATACTTGACGGACTGAAGAGCTACATCAATGCATCAACTCCAGAGACCACCGGATGGTATATCATCCCTTTATTTCTGTCGTTATTAGAGTTCTGTCGGTGCCGTTCTCTTAATTTCACTACATCTCATCCAAGATCTCATCAGCAAGGGAGGATCTCACCACCACGAATACCACCACCACGATCCGCGATCCTTTCAAGCGCCTTACGACACATACGCAAACAAGGACAATGTATGGGTCTCGAGATGATTCGCGATGGTTAAGGACCCAACTAGGAGCTTGAATTGTGACACCTGACTGTGCCGTCCTCGAGATCCCGCGTTCTTTTTTTTCAGACACCGTAGTGGGATCTCAGTCCACTGGCATCCCTCTCTACGGATATGCTGTGGTCACACTTCCCGTTTCCATCTCGGGCACACCCGGGCACTTTGACGTCCTGACAAAGCCATACGGGCAACGTTCAATCTATACAACCTCAGCTAGAGCCAATTGCCTCTAGTATCGGCTTGATGGTTCCGTGTTAGAGTGTCTCGGGCTTGCGGCGCCTGTTCTCACGACCGGCGAATAGTGGCGCTAACCAAAATATCATTTCTTTCTCACCCATCATATCGGCAACACATAATAACTGGGTGCCAGGTACCGCAAACAATTCTCTCCACACATCTTTCTATGATACTGTACTATCTCCCTCAAACGGCACCATCTATCTCGAGCTCGATCGTCACTTTGACACGACCAGAACTGATCCCCGCCGATGCCATGTGCATCATGACAATGTTCGATTGCGGGCTGTGAATGAACTGTATTGCCAGATCCCTATATATGTCGGTCACCCGGGCCATTATGTTGGGGACAACAGGATTGTGAACGGTATTATTGAAGTGTTGAGTTGCTCCCCTTGCACTTCTTTCCGAAGCCGCAGGTGCATCCTCAGGAGGAAAAGGTGGTCCGTAGATAGCCCCATGTTCCCGCCCACCTGGCTGGGAGGGTACAACATCGTTAGAGGGCATAGCAGGGTGTATGGAACCCGTTGCGCGGTGAACCTGTGCAATGCCATCATCCTGCAAAAGTACTCTAACTTTAGGATCACTCAGATATTCGGGGAATGGGCTCACAGGTGGAAGGTGTTCATAGTCTTGCAAGTAGACAGGGCGTGAGGTGCCATAAGGCGGGTAAGTTGGTGGTGGAAGCGGAAAGATATGGTCTTGAGAAGTGTCCGACATCGTGAAAGTCTGAGAGCCCCCAGCCTTAAGCACCCAAATCAAAGAGGTACTCATATACTGCCATACCCGGTGCACACCTGTATGATTGCAAGGTACAGGTGGGACGTTGGTTGAGGGCGCTATCCCTTCATAAGGATAATCCCCCACGGTTTGTAGAGGTTTGTCGCCCATGGCGAGTATAGGAGGTTACTAGAGGGATCGGCCGGTTGAGAGGAAATGCAATCTACAGCAGTGTCAGGTTTGCATCCTTTATAAGTACCTGGTGGGATCATGTGAAGCTCTTTTTA
This sequence comes from Lactifluus pinguis, assembly GCA_003313945.1. Classification (NCBI taxonomy): domain Eukaryota; kingdom Fungi; phylum Basidiomycota; class Agaricomycetes; order Russulales; family Russulaceae; genus Lactifluus; species Lactifluus pinguis. Next base: position 7,547 of record QLPA01001014.1, read on the forward strand.
AATTGTCAGAGGATGAAACCCTGATGACGGGCTACGCATGTTGGCGAGTGGTGAAAAAGGTCGAGGCCTAGGATCGAAAACGTACAAGGAAGCTCAATAGGGTGAGGACTGAGGTTTTGGGTATCTGGCCGTCACGGTTGTCCATCAAAGTTCCAACCGCCGAGTCTTGGAACTTATTACGACATGAGGAATGATGAGAGCAAATGATTTTCGGTATAAAAATGACGTGTTAGACACACGTAAGTGTGGATTCAATCATGAAGTTCCTTTTAGACCTTCCAGCGTAGGAGTCCCACATCTCCGTTTCACGACCCGGCTGCAGAGCGGATACCGCCATCGCCACGCATTGTGAAATATTATCTTTATTACGGGAGACTTACGGGAAGGTAGAGGTCCTTGGCCAGGGCCCCGGTTCCGGGTCCGGGGGGCCAGTTTACAAGAAATAATACTATGCGAGAATACTTTAAAAGGGGTTTGATGATATTAGCCCCTAATATCCACCACATCGTCCTTCTCGATTTCTTTGGGGTAGGCGCAGATCCCTCTCCGGATGTGGTAACCTTGGTGGTAGTAACTGGCCTAAACCAACCACTGGCAATTACGCCCCTGGCGGTCAACAGTAAGCTTTGGTGCCCTTCACGGTCGCCGAAAAGGGAATGGATCAGTAATGAGGTCGAAAGGACCAAGTGGGCGTCTTCAAGTTGATGGAAATCCCGGTGTGTTCGGAGGGTCATGCCGGTAACTACTGAACGTTACTGAACGGTCTCTTCATCGGTCTCTCCAGAATCCGTTTAACTTCCCCTCCCTCTTCATCATGTCACCCTTAACAGATCCACGTTGGGTCATTCCTATCAAGATTTAGACCAACCTTACGCTATCAACAATTCGGAGGTCGTTAACGGCATTAGCACCCTTTCTCTACCACTGGAGACTCTCCTGGCTGTCTCGACAACTCCATGATTTGGGGGGGGAAGCCTTATGCCTCATCCCAAGTAAGAGCATGAAGACGAGTCCACTCCTTAGCTTTCCGAGAACGTAAGAAAAGGCGGTCCAGAGGTAGCTACATGTGCCAGCCCACCTGGGTGAGAGGGTACAACATCGTTCGAGGGCATAGCAGGGACGCATGAAACTCGTCGCGCGGTGAATGTGTATGGTGCCATCATTCTGCGAAGGTGGTCCAATTCTAGAATTTCTCAAGTCTCAGGTAAACACACTTACAGCTGGAGGACATTCATAGCATTGCCGGTAAGCAGGTGCGATGCGCCATAAGGAGCATCAGTTGCCGGTGCAGTTTGAAAGATATGGTCTCGATATATGTCTGACATCGCAGGAATCTGAGACAGCTCCCAGAATTTAGCGCTCGAATCAAAGAGATACTATACACTGCCTACTGTACAATTTCGGTGCACACCCGTATAGTTGCAAGGTACCAGGTGGAACAGCGTTTGAGGGCGCTACCCCTTCATAAGGATAATTCCCTATGTTTTGCAAATGTTCGTCGCTCATCTGGAAATTATAGGATGTTACAAGATACACAAAGGGAGGATTGTTCAGTTGAGGGGAAATGAGATCTGCAGCGGTACGATCTGCGCCTCATATAGAAGCACCTGTGGTCGCAGGTGGAGCTGGAAGATGAATGGAATTCGCGTGGCGGGTTACACGTATCGGCGAGTGGGGGATGAAAGGATGAAGCATGATCAACTCGTAGGATCAAAACGTGACTATGCGGCCATATTGGTTGTTGTGTCATCAGAGTCGATCTAATCACCAAGCGCTTGGGTACTTTGGACCAGTTTCTAGAAGGAGATGATGAGATAGATTTCCGATATGCGCAGTAAGTTGGATTCGGACGGGTTCCTTGAAATTAGGTTTGCCCTAGCAGGAGGATGTCCATGAGAAGGAACCTGGCCGCAAGACTTGGAGGCAGTTTCCGAAATCAAATACTGTAGCGGTTATAGTTGTTTACAGGCTCCGAGTCGGAGTGACTCCGAGCGAGGAGTTCCAGTGAAAATAGTAGCCATGCTTGGTACCTCCTTCTCAACTAGATTGTGCATCTGAGAGAAAAGACACGTCGCTACTACTCAGTGCAACATAGAGCGTAGCTAGGCATGAATGAAAAAAAAAAAAACGGTTGAACAGCGGCCGGATTGTCAATGATTGAGCCCGAAAAATTGGCTTACAGTCGTCTCTTGAAAACCGCTTTGAGACTTCTCATCCGTATCCTCCTTAGGCGCCTATGTGGTGGATGATCCAGCAGCGCGCGGAAGTGGTGCGCCGGCGTTTCAGCAGAACGTCACATAGCAGCGCATCCCAAGTCGAATGGGCGTCATAGGAGGGTCATGAGAGAGGACTCATTTGTGGCGCAAGGGCTAGGTAAAACCCTACAGCGGCAAGAAAGCACCTGAGTGTCGTAGTTGCGATCACGTGATCCTCAACTGGAGGACACGCGCTGAGACGAATGAACCAACACGTTCAACCCCCCATCATGAACATTAATCGCCCACGGGAGAGCCTCCTCACCCTCTTCGACCCTCTTTTCTCAGCAGAGCCGACGACACCTCCTTGTCATGATGCTCACTCACCCGACTTGGGCTCCGACAAGGAAAATGCCGCACCTCCGGTTTCTGGGACAGCCCAATCACGCTCACCAAGTTCTTCAGCCGCACCTACACGCGATCCAAGACACAGCAGCTGCCTCAGATGGGCGCGTGAGAAAGTACTATATACGTCTGACTCTGAGAATGCCTCGTGCGCAAGATGTTTTTTTTTCATAACATAACTCAAAGCCACACTAGTAGACCCCATTACTTGGCATATACAACGCATGTTTAGTGAAGACAACCGGAACGAGAACATGCGTATAGCAGCTCACTGACTAGATAACTTGCAGGACATATGTCACCAGATCTGGTCTTCGGAGACCACCGCAACTATTATGAATCCTAGACATTGATTCGACATGCCAGTACGGCGACAACGACATTTGTAGCCTTTTTCCTGAAAACTACGTCTCATGTGCCCCAGGTAGTTGTGCCATAAGTCTTGACCGATTTCCGCACTATCGGCTTGGCACCAAAGCTTAAGCAAAATATAATGTTTCGAACCCCCCCCATCGCCAATACAGGTACTGCTTTAGTGTGATATATTTCGAGCTCGATCGTCATTTCACAACGACCAGAATTGACCCCCAGTGATGCGATATGCATCATGACAATGTTCGACTGCGGGCTGTGGATGAACGTTGGAGGGCCGGGCGCTGCCCCGAGGATGTAGTGGTTATGGCGTTGTCTTTGCGCCGGTAACTGTATGATGTCTGCTACGCTTCCCACGCCTGTCATCCCGCCCCCGCTGTCCTTAATCCCTACCCTACCGTATAGCAAGGTCCCTATATACGTTGGTAACCAATATTTCGGGGACAACAAGATTGTAGTTGGCATCGTTTGAAGTCTTGAGTATCTTCTCTTGCAAGGGAGTACAGATCATGAAGGACACGGACAGGAGAAGGCGGACCAAAGACAGCCCATGTTCCATGTTACGGGTCGTAACATGGAACATATTTAAAGTCGGGAACGCATAATGAGCCTTTTTCTTGTGGGTCTGAGATTGCCCTTCTGTTGTCAGTGGGCTTGGTATGTCATATGGCCGACGTTCCGCAGCAAAAACTTTCTGTTTCTCGATGGGGGAAAGGGAAAAGCAGGGGCTTGTAAATGTGCGGGTCGGGCATCTATGGCACGATGCCATTGGTAGTACACACTAGACATGATAGTCATCGAGAATGCATACTTATGTTGACAAAAATATTCTAGTGCACGGTGTGAGCGCGACTAAGGTATGGGTAGTTGTGTCGAGACATATTACTTCGATCCACTAATTAGTTCCTTTGCTGCAGCGTCCACAAGCTACAGAATTCAAGGCATATTGAACATAGAATGGTCCACCAACTGCAGGCTGACGGGATGGCCCGCCGCTCGTCGTTCATCGATAAATCTGGTAACTGCGTCCCGAGCATCGCTTCCTCCAGAATATCCAACCCGCTCAAGGTTCGGAAGCAGTTCCAGTAGTTGCCCTCCATCGTCAGATGATATGGAACGGAAGATTTTGCTGACGAGATCATCTTGTACATGAATGGTCTTCGCGTTGGTGAATTGCCTAATAAGTTCGCGCCATTGCCTTCGATCGACATTATCGTGCCATTCAGATATTTCATCGTTCTCTTTGTAGCTGAATGCAACTTTCTCGACAACAGAAAGTATGGGTGAAAGTGAACCAATAAGTTGCACCGCAGACGCAACCTGCCAGTAGAGCTGTCCGCAATCGATCTCCAACAGCAAAGGAGTGTCCCACTTCCAAGGGGCCGCGTGTAATGAAACGACAGATGTATCGAAAGTTACCTGGATAGCTCTAAATGTGATCTTCTCAGATTTTTGCATGAACTGCAAGAGGCGTGGAATAGTAGCGGAGAGCCGGTTAAAAATATGCACTTGAAGGGTATTAAGGGAAGGGGCGGTGATCCTAGCAACAAGGGCCTCCAAATAGGCACTCATTCCAGCGAACCCAAACCAGTGTAGGTTAGGAAAAGTGGTCATGTCCGGGGCCTGCCAGTGGTGCAGCTGCATTTCAATGTCACGGTTGGGATCAGGGGAACGAAAGTCAATGATGAGACTCTCTAGCTGGAGCATAAGTGAAAGCCGGGCAAGTATATAACTCGGAGGGAAATAGGAGGATGGTGGGATATCTTTAAGATGGAGGGTGACAAGACGGGCAGTGGTTGTGAGTAGAGGAGATTGGATTGAAAGGGAGGCCGTCATCAGTCTGAAATGGCGTAAATTGGGGGCTTGAAACGTTACAGGAAGGACCACTTCTTCTGCTGGAGAATGGATATACAGGCGTTCCAGACTCGGGAATTCATCATCCATAACCGTGACAAGTGTTCCCGCATTTGGGAGGTCCCAAAGGTCGATGCGGCGAACGCGATTATGGTGTGAGAGTGCGAGCAATATACCCGATTCATCTTTTGCTGTTATTACACGATCACCGTCATAACAGATGGTAAGTGGTAGAGGTGGTGAATGTGCGAGCATGTCCGCCACAGGCACACCATTGGTGCAGAACAGATGAAGGTCGAGCCCGGATGGTGATTCAAGAATAAGGTTTCGCCACTGTCGACAAACGTGTACAAGTTTGTACCACCAACGTTGACGGCGCCATTCAAAGTAAAACACGCCACTCTCATCTTTATATTCGTCTGGATCGGCCAGTCGATAAAGATGAAAAATGTTGAGAAGCACGTCGTCGTTGAGGGTATGGATAGGTGAGTGACGTCTATTGCCGTTAAGCCCTATTGATTTGCAAGTTTATGAACAGATCACAAGGGTCGTGATTTGGAATTGCTTACGTTGGCCGAGCCTTCTAACGGGGGGAAGATAGATGATGGTAGAGCAGCAACCAGGCATGTTCAGGGAGGTGAGAAATGACTTGGATGTGGATGCGATTGGAGAGTATGGAACAGCGTGTAGGCCCCTTGGGCCGTGGCGGTGGCGGTGTCCTTGGTCAAGCTGGGCGCTGACTTATGCCCAGAACTGGGCCCAGGCGTCCATAGTCCGCATGTTCAATGCGTGTGCTTATTCTTACTAGGCGCTGTGGCAGTCTATTCTGCAGGGGTGCCTAACCTATCCAAATTGCTCAAATCTTGCATCGCTTCGAGTTCGCTATCTAGGTGGCGCCTGTATGGAACGAGGTCATCCGCACCCGAGACGTCGGATAACGTACTGGTTCTCTGGGGAGGAGTCCGAGGGGTTGGACGATCAATCGATCAAGAACCGGCCCCTTTCCGTTTTCGTTTCTGACAAAGCCTTGTACGTGTGCGACACCAGAAAAGCGGGAATTACTGGCGCTGCAAAAGGGAACATTGCCAGGTTCAGGGAGGTGCTAAGATAATATTTTGGCAGTTCCGTGTGAAGGTTGTCTAGCTGCAGCGCTGTATTCTCAGTCATTCGTCGCACTACCCAACAGATCAAACATATCTCGAAACCCGCCAATCTGCTTAAAACAAGACTGGGGACCGGTCACCACTTACCACTCTTCACACATTTCAGTACTATGCCAACTCCTTCAAAAACTGGCAGCTTCAACTCTTTCGAGCTCGATAGTCACTTTACACCGACCAGAATTGATCCCCAGCGATGCGATGTGCATTATGACAAAGTTCGACTGCGGGCTGTGGACGAATTGCATTGCAAGGTCCTTGTATACGTTGGACATCAATATGTTGGGGACAACGAGATTGTGATCGGCGTCATTGAGGTGTTGAGTAGCTCCCCTTGCACCTCTTTCCAAAGGCGCAGGGAAATTCCCAGGCACCTCTTCGAATTGGACGTGAGTGGTTAGATAGAGAGTACGGCCGATGAAGGATACTGACCGGAGAAGGCGGTCCATAGACGGCCACATGCAAAGGCCCACCTGGGTGGGATGGTAAAACATCGTTGGGCGGCTTGGCACGGGTGGAACCCGTCGCGTGGTGTCATCATTCAGCGAGAATGTTCATCGCTCAGATCTCGATCTCCGATGAATGGACTCGCCGCAGATGGAAGAGGACCATAGCATTGAGGGTAGTCCGCGTGGTACGATCCACCACGAGCTGGGTCACTTGCAGTGGGACTGGAAAGATCTGGTCTCGAGACATGACATTGTGGGCGAAGCTCGGTGGAACAGTTTTTGAGGGTCATGGGCCTAGAAACGAAGGTGTACAGCGCAGGGGATCTACAAAGAAAAACTGCAACTAGGTTGTTCCAAACCCTTTTAACTTGTCCAAAAATGCCTCATACCTCTCCATCGAAAACAGCTCGATAAGCGTTTCTGAATTAGTGAGGGAAGCACATGGGACCTATTCTTACTCCCCGGACTTCACATCATGAGGTCTGGGATCGCCAATCCTTACGAATACAACCAATTCGAAAGATTCAACGATTCGTGCTTGTTTCGATCACGTGAACATCGGCTGAGGACGCGCGCTGAGCCGAATGAACCAACACGTTCACCCCCCCATCATGAACATTAATCGCCCACGGGAGAGCCTCCTTACCCTCTTCGACCCTCTTTTCTCAGCAGAGCCGACGACACCTCCTTTTCGTGATGCCCACTCGCCAGACTTGGGCTCCGACAAGGAAAATGCCGCTCCTCCTGTTTCTGGCGACAGCCCAATCACGCTCACCAAGTTCTTCAGCCGCACCTACACGCGATCCAAGACACAGCAGTTGCCTCAGCCCTTATTAAAGGGCCGTTTGATCGATGTTGACGAACCGAACGTGTCAGATTTCTCGGACTCTGATGACGAATGCAACCTCGTTGTTAGGCGCGAGACCGTGACGCGTCCCGTCAGCGTGGAAGACGTGCAAACGTCTTCTCAGCGACGCCCTCTCGCGGATATCGCACTCAAAAAAACCTCGTCCGCTGTGGGAACACCGACTTCGCTATTCGGGTCCCCGTCTACACTCAAACTGACTCGCCCCTCTCCTGCACCATCGTCGTCTCCTCTCGCTTCTGTCATTAATGCTATAAATGGCGCCACGTCTCCTTCTCCACCATCTACGCCATCGGCTCCGCGGATCGCCGTCACTCCCGCGGAGTCACCGTCACCGTCACCTACGCGACAACAGTTGCGTCTACGTCCTGGCGCAATGCTTCGGACTTTTCCGGACACTGATCCTCGACGGACCTCGGTGGACCTGCAAGAATGTTTGAGTGTACATTTTGCAGAGTCGTCGTTTGACTTGTTAAAGGAGAAGATCTCGCTCCCTGAGAACGACTCGTTGGGCGACCTCGAGATGGATATGGAGGTAGGGATGCGGGCAAAGAAGGTGCTGGTGATGGAGTGCGATGCAGCAATCTCTGAAAATGAGGACGAGCTGGATGTCGATGGTTTTCTAGCAGACAGGCTGCGCGATGTGAATATGGCAGAAGACGAGGTCGAGCAGAAAACGGACCAAGTCGTGATTAGAGTGTCGACACCGCCAGCGCAGTTCGGGAACTGTATCCTTCCCAGTCAGTGATATCTTTTTTCATCCATAGATTCTCTGACCGTTCCCCTCCAGCGCTACAGGCACCTGTACGCCAGTTTGTCCGACCAAGGACAAAACTTCAGGTATCTGCCGCTCCGGCTAATCCTACCCGGCCTTCAGCGGTCCTCACTAAGCGAGGCGCGCGGGCGTCGATCTCTGGGCTTCCCGTTCCCGCACCTACAGCGGCTCTACGCATCACTAAAAAGGCAAAACCTGAAGGGGTGATTGCACCCGCTGTGGTGGCACCGGTTCCCGCTCGCCAAACCGGAGGACCGGCCATATCCTCAGCCCGTCCTGCGCTGACGCCAAGTACTATGGCACTTGGTGGAGTACAACGCCCACCTGCGCACGCCAAGGTGGCGCTCCCGGCTGCTGCGTCCGTGCGGGTGCCGTCTCAGTCGAAAAAACAGATGGTTTTACAACGACCGAAAGTGAGCGCGGTGAGCGCTGGCGACTCACGTCCGTCCGGCTTGCGCCCGCCGACCTCACGTGGAGGCGGGTCTAATGTGGCCGCGCGGCAAACGTCGACCATGTCTGGTCCTGTGCGGTCTTCAATGACCGTTGGTGGTGGTCGGTTGGGAACGTCGGATGGGGGTGGGATCAAGGCTGGTGGTCGCACCATGATGCGCCGAGTGTGAACCTCATTTGTCGCGCAACTCTAACAACAATATTGGTTTTTCTTGTTTATTTTTTTTATTACTCACGAAGGTACGAAAAAGCACATACATACACATACCAATCTGACGACCGTGGACATGACTGTTAGCATAGATGTCGTTAGCATATCCTTTGCAATTATACACACGTGATTCTGACCAGTTAACTTATTAGAGAGGGTCGAGACCGGGCCGATTGAGTGAATTGTAATCGTGTTCCGTGTCCCGACCGCGCTCCACTTTGGCCCTCGCCCTCCCTCCTCCTTATTTGTTGCTCTCTCCCCGAGCCAACTTTCCTCTTCCTTCCTTTCTCATCTCATCTTCTCTACCATCATGGCTCGCTCGCAATCACTCCTCACGCCACAACCGACCAATATTGTCCGTCAACCTGTTACGATATGTCATGTGTGCGTTTTTTTTAACCTCCAAGCTCACTGCGCTTTGTCTCATATTTTTTTTACTATACCAGGCAACTCAGAGATCTCATTATATGTCCAGACGAGCGTGGTGTCGTCAACTATGTCCAAGACCAGTGTATAATGGAACGCGACATGACCGATCCTTCCTCTGTCAGTCCCTTTCCTTTCCATTTTACCATTTTGTCCCCCCCCTTTTTTTTCAATATTTTTCTTTCTTATTGCGCCTCTGTGTGCCAATGAGAGCGACAAAGAAAGTAAGGAAAGGAAAGGAACAGACGGACTCGTTGGGATGAAAGGAAAATGCACGTGTGGCGGGATTCACCTGTATTTCGCAATCAAACTACGACACAATTCCGTATCTCTGGTTACCCGGGTCCAGACATTTTCCTTGATGCTGATGCTGATATTCCCCACACTTGCTGCCAACCTATGCGTTCCCTTGTCCTAATCAGCTCCAGTTGCTGATGGACCAAACAGACACAAACCTCCCTGGTATCCCTCAACTACACTCCAAATACCATCGCCTCCCTTCACATCCCCGATTCCGATGAGCGCCTCCTCGCTGCGGGCGGCCAAGACGCCGAACTACACCTATCGATCCATTCCAAACGCGGCTCCTCACGAAGCTCCTCTGACCCTACCACTCGCGCTAGTCGAAGATTATGGCAGTATGACGATGTCCTCTCCGGATCCATCAACAACTCCGTGCTCCTTACCTCCCTCAGCCTCACCCGCTCAAACGAGAGCAGCGCCGAACCTCGCGTCGCGGTCAGCAACAACGACTGTACCGTCAAATTCTTCGATGTCAACGTCCGCGGCACCAAGGGCGTTGATGGCCCACCAAAGCGCATCAGCGAGGTGGGCACACTACGTCTTGACGTACCCGTAAACCACTGTGCGCTGTTCCCCATATTTTATCTCATCTCATCTAACGCCCCACTGATATCACCTTCGGTCTGATCGGTCAACTCTGCACAGCCTCGATCTCACCAGATGGTCGCACGCTTCTATCGGTCGGCGACTCACCACAAGTCTACTTACACGGCATGACTGGTGGCGCGCGAATCACATTTACTCCGCTCGCCCAGCTGACCCTCCCGCCATTCAACCCACCACCCAGCGTACACCAACTACACAGCGTTGGCACGCTCCCCGCCTCGTTCTGCACCGCTTTCTCGCCCTCCGGATCCAAGTTTGCCGTTGCGTCTCAGGAGGGCATGGTCGCGGTGTGGGATGTACGTTCCCGCAAACCGATGAAGGTGTTTACTACTGATCGCAGTCGTCCGCCACCCGGTGCCGCTGGTGGGATGGCGAGGAGCGGGACCAGGCCGACGGGTGGCGCGAGCGGTTGGCTGTATGAAGATGCGTGGGACTGGACAATGCCGGGAAGTAAAGCGCCCGGTTGGGGAGTAAGGAATGTCAAGTTTAGCTCGGGAATCGGTGGAAAGGAAATCATGACGTTTACCGAGGTGCGCCCATCATTCTCACTGCCACCCTTGATTATGAAGAAATTGATCTGGGTGACAGCACACGTCTTTGCTCCACGTCGTAGACGCGACCACGTTTGAGCACGAAGAGATTATTCGCGTCCCCGCGATTGTCGCCGATCCTCAACCGTCACCATCGCCCCGACCGGCCTCATCATCGTCTCCCACCTCGTCGACAGCAAACTCGCCATATGTTCGCACACTGGCCGCGAACAGCGATGGTTGGACCACTGTGCCTTCGCCCGGGCTAGTACCCCCACGCTTGCCCCACATCCCTGCGCCGCATCTCCATACCCATCCGCACGGTCACGGACACTACTACCACCTCTATCACAGCCCTTCGCCGCTGGCAGGGCACGCTGGCAGTGACCGCGAGCGTGAAAGAGAGAGGGACCGCGAGCGGCGTCTGCGTATGCGTGTACGTCAGATTCGCGATGTTCTACTCACCACTGCGCCATCTACATCTGGGTCGGGGTCCGGGAACACTTCAGTGTCAGCGCCGGTTGCCTCGACACCCGTGCTTCCCCGACGACGCTCTCACGCAGCGGAGCAGAGCCTAAACGCGGAGATGGACGTGGACATTGATGCGGATGACATGGACGAGATGGGAGCAGAGGCGGAAGCAGAGACGGACTGCCTCACTTCACGAGCACCGTCGCGCGCGGCATCTCCACCACCATCGGTTTCTGCGCGGCAGCAGAGGCGTTTCGCGGCGCATTCGGACAATGACAGTGCGGGCGCTGCTGTTGGTGGAGTGGCTGGAAACGAGACGGAGTCGACGGCAGGGACGTCCGAGATGGAGATGGAGAGCGCCGAGAGCTCGAGAACGGTCGCGATGCCACCGCATTTGGATTTAGCTGGTGTATGTTTCGATCCGCGCGGCTCGTGGCTTTACGTCGCGAGTACGGCGGGGATCGCCGAGTGGGGCATACGCGGTGGAGAGAAGCGATGGTGGGCAGAGGCCGTGTGGGCGTGAAACCCCCCATCTCCGGGTCATCCCACATCCCGTCTCTTTTCTTTTTTTTATTCTCTTCAAAGTAACATCATCCACGTTTTGGATAGGAATCTCCCCCTTTTTTTCCCCCTCTATGTGTAGTATTAGTTGCACGTCCTTTTTCTTTGAACCCCCTTCCCTCTCCCTCGTCTTCTTGATTCCAATTGCTCGCTATCGTTGAATATCATAAGGCCCACCCCCCCTTCTTCTTCTTCCCCCAACAACTTTTGCCCAGCCCCCTGACTAGTTTTTCTCCAAACCAACATCGTCACTATTCCTCCCCTCTCTCCCCTTTCTTTTTGTCCTTGATCTTGTAGCGATCAAAAATCCGTGGACAGGGTTCTTTTTTTTTACGAATTTATGTTTTACGAAGAATGAATTGTTATTATTAAAAAAAATGGATTTTGAAAAAATGAGGAAAAGGCAAAGTGTGTCAATTTGCGCGTGGGATGGGGACACGGCGGAACCCAGGGGTTGCTGGCCCCGGGCCGTTAGTCCCGTTGAGGAATTGGTTGCCACTTTTTTTCTGTCGTCAAACCTTTTCATCGCCTGGTTATGATCGAGTCGTTTCTTATAGTATTTCTAGTCCTTCACCCCGTCCCAAAGTCGTAATCCCCTGACTCGGACCAGTGGGAGTACTACCGCCCGGCTTGCTGTAGTATGTATCTCATTTGTGCTACAATCAAGGCGACGTACGCGATACGCAATTTCACGAGCCATACAGATATACATTGTTACGAATTATCACATCACCTGGGAAAAAAAAAACAGTCCCTCTGGAACTCTGGACTCCCTGACAATAACATCATAAGCAGAATGCATGTTCGTCACTACATCTCCCCCCTCTCGAAACTTTGTCGTGGGCTTTCAAAGTACGACAGAAGAGCAAGCAGTCCTAATGAGCCTGGATTATGAATGTAGAGAGGATCCTCGTTTTGATGGGGATTTACGCCTTGAACACAACAGAGTAGCGAGTTGGCGACACCTCGGTCAATGCAAAGGCCAGGGTGAGATGCAACAGTTGGCACAACGTGAGGGGAAGTGCGAGGGGAAATGTTAGGGAAAATGCAAGGGGAAATGCAAGGGGTAACACGAGGAGCACCACGGAGAGAAACGCAAGGCGTGACGGGAGGGGAAGAAGGGGAGTATGCGCAACGATGGGACGCAACCTTAGGCCCAACGTGAGTGAAAATGCGAAGGCCAACGTGAGGATCAACGTGCGGTGCAAAGCGAGGTACAACATGAACCGCAAAGCAAGGTACAATGTGAAGTGTAGTGTGATGTGAAACGTGAAGCACGCCCCGATGAGGAACAACGCGAGGAGAAGTGGGGAAAGAGTAGTGACTCGGACTCGGACCCGACCCGGGGAGTGTGATCTGGAATCAAGTTGAATCGGTCCTCTCGAAGTAGTCCGTGTATGTCTACGAATGGATCGGGTCCTAGGAGCGGGTTGGTCATCCAGTATCTCCCAGGAGACGGCATAACTCTTTGCATGGGGCTTCGAGTTGGCTTGGACTGCGAATCTAGTCACCAAGAACGTCAAACTCAAAGATGGGCTAACACAACGGTAGATTTACCTTTCGTTATACGGATGAATTAATGTGGCATCAGTTCCTGACTTAGATTCGCCGTCCGAAGTTGACTTAGATTCGCTGTCCGAGGTTGACTTGGATTGAACATGTCAGTACAATCATGCAGCGTCGACAGGAAAACGAGGACAACTTACCGAAGTTGGTCCAGGAGCCAGGGGTCCTTCAACACCACTCCAATCATCAACTGAGTCAGGATCGTCTGATAGTGCTTCAAACACATCGCGAGTGAGTGTTGCAACCTTAGCAACTGAAAATTCAACTTCTGAACCACCCTCGGCAAAAGCTACATGTATACGCCTTCACCATGGAAGATCACGAAAGTTTAGGGCCGAATACATACCACACTGAGTCGACCATATCCCTGGTCTGGAATTCCGTAGGTTACCTAATACTGCATCTGGCTGTAGATTATCCAGGGACTGAAAGAGTGAGGTGGACGCCACAATCAACTGATGAACAACACACATCAACGTCAATATATATGAGGTCGTCATCGTGGACAAGAGCAGTGTCACAGTCCGTGGGCGCATTCTGCACGACGGTTTTTTTTAAACTTGAACTTGTATTCATGATTGTGCGAGTCCCAAACACTCACCGTAGCTATATAATCTAGCAGCGTGTGGAGGGGGTCCTGATACTTTGAAATGTCAAAGAAAGTCAGGGAAGATAGATGGGCTATCTCACGTTGGTTTCAGGTGGGGTACTTATGAGTTCGTCGTCAAAATCAGTTCCATCTCGATCTGGATCCCAAGTCGGCTCCGCAGCTCCTCGAAGCCTAAGTATTATCCTAAAACGTCGACGGACACGGAATCCCCTGACGAATATGCACTGATCCTCTGGCAGATTCTGATGTGAGCGTTAACCCAAGTGCTGTTTCAGCAGCTTTAGATGGGAAGAGCCGTACCTGTCCACTCGGACCACAATTGACCGCCACTCCTCGAATATCTTCAAATGGGACCTCCCACTGTACATTGGAAATGCCAGTAACCTGAACACCGATTGACACCTGTTCTCCTCCTTCATTCTCGGAAAATACAACATTGGTCCAGGATCTTGCAAGATCACGTCCGGTGACAAGGATGATATCCTCCATGCGGGTTACTCCCAAGCCAAGGTCCCGAGCGAATGCAAACCAGACATCAATACTTTTGGTTATGCATTTAGCGAAATCTCCACGGGCGACCGTGTCCTCACGCTGGGCCGGCACGGGAAGAGATAAGATTGCGCCTTGCTTCTTCGAACATGAAAATGTTACTTGTGCAGGGTCTGGCCTGGTAAGAGGTTAGTGACAAGAATGGTTGTACATGCAAAGGTAGGACTTCGCTTACTTGGTGAATAAATCTCGATCAGGCTTGACTGCCTTGGAGCAAAAGTTATTAGAACTGAGTTTGCGCGGGTAGGTATGTGTTGACATCTTGAGATTCAACGGCTCATGGTATTCCGGAACGCCAAAGTTTTCATGGGATGGATGATCTCGAGGGAGCAGGACGTTGAATAGACGAACCATAGTGTGTGAAACCGACATCCCCCACTTGTACAGCGGAGTGTTGTCCATCACGGCTTGGATCCCATAGTGCATGGCCATAAGCAGGATACTTTATCGCGAGTTCGTCGCGGAAAATGTTGTAATCCATCAGGAATCGAGAAGAGATGAGCAGGAAGAACCGAGATTCGAAGTCGGAGCCAAATACTACTACTAGTAGTAGCATCGTAAATCTGCTTACTTAAATGGCTTAGAGCCTATGCAGGCTTTGTCCGAGTCGTTTCTAGACGGTGACTTGTTCTCACATCCAGGGCTCCCCATCATGTATGTCGGGGTGACATGTACTAAGCTACCTCGCCTAGCCACGGAGAAGTCCGGCAGCTTTAAAAATAAGCGATAAAACTAATAAAAGGAGAAAGTCCGACTCGTGAATTTTTATTATTAAAAAAATGGGTCTTGGAGTCAACTCGTTCAGCAAAGCCATTCCTCGCGTGAGGCCTATGACCTCCACTGGCACCTGCACCTCACCAGGTCAAACTAGTTTGCCCTCTTAACTTTCCCTCTTCTCTTCCTGTATCCCTCAACTTGATTTTTTTCTCATCCTAGCTGTCTTCTACGTCCCTTTTTTTTGGTCACTCCCTTTCCTCATTTCCCAGTGTTTCACTTCTATCAGTTCTATGTGCACTAGTGCAATGTCCCACTGTTCTGCATGTAATATTACTCCGCCTGCTTCGTCGCCTTTTATCGTTATTTGTACTACTACTTCTTGGCTCGTGCATCGCGTGCGTCTAAAATCGAGTTGTTTGGGGGCCGAGGGCTTCATTCCCTTGCTCGCTCCCCTTTTCAAGTAGGACCAATTAGTCTCTCTCTCTCTCTCTTTTGGGAAGCCCAGAAATGAGTTAAATGGCTAACTAAAGAGATTGATTGCTAAGTATCAGGAGATTTACCATCAGCTTTCTGGAGCCGGGCCAGTGGACGGGGGTATGAGGAAGAAAATGCATGTTGCGCCATCCACGTTGGAATAGGGGATAGAGGACAGGCGGACAACGAGAGGAAGACAGGCACGGAAGTGGCTGAGGATGTAATTAGATCGCTGATGTAATGGTTGAACAACGGTTCTTGACGCGTAACAACGACTCGAGCGCCCCTCCAAAGTCCACGTCCCTCTCTTCTTTATCACCGTACTCTTCAATGAACCCTCACAAGTACGTCAAAAGACCCCTCAACGCTCCTGTTTCGAAGTACCTTACTTTATACCCTAATCAGGCACACTCGAAAGCCGATCATCTATGTATCATTAAGCTCGTATTCAAGGAGGACTGACATCCCCCATCACGCACCCTCCAACACTTCTCCTTCAAAAATCCGCAAGATAGGAAAGCGCATGGTATGTTCCGAGAAGGGATCAGGAGCGATTCAAGGACGAGGTACGCGATATCGGCTACACTCACAACGATGTCTTATTGTACTATCCAGGTCAAATTTCACCCCGTGTGACTGTTACAATCCATTCGCTTCCAGATAATGTCCTCCTGGATATCTTTGAACTCTACCTACCTGATACTCTCTACCGAGCAAGCGAATGGCCCAAGCTAGTGCATGTATGCCAAAGATGGCGATACATCGTTTTCGCATCCCCACTACGTCTCAATCTGCGCCTTCTCTGCACAAACGGGACTCGTACGAGGAAGATGCTGGATGTCTGGCCACTCTTACCTATCGAAATACAGTGTTCCCCTTTTGATCTTCGAGTCGAGGATAACATAATCGGTGCACTCGAGCACCCTAACCGTGTACGGAGGATTTCACTCAGTGGAATAAGTATACCACTGGGGAATTTGGTCGCAGTGATGCAGGAGCCATTTCCGGCAATGGAATTTCTTTCTCTTCAGATAGAAGGGTCTGTGCCGGCTCTTTCCAATACATTCTTAGGTGGATCGGCCCCAAGTCTACGATCACTCCATTTGGATGGCATTTCCTTTCCAACATTACCTCAACTTCTTTTGTCTTCAAATGACCTCGTTGATCTCTCCCTTTTGCGGATACCGCATAGTGGTTTCATTTCGCCCGAGACAATGGCCACGTGCATCTCCGCCTTGACCAGCCTAACGAACCTTTTCATCGCATTCATATCCCCGGCCTCTCGTCCTGATCTAAGAATTCGACGTCCACCTCCGCTGAAACGTGCTGTCCTCCCCGCTCTCACCAATTTTGACTTCCAGGGTGTCAGTGAGTACTTGGAGGACCTCTTGGCACAAATCGATACCCCTCTACTCCACGCCTTGCAAATAAGATTCTTCAATCAGCTGGTCTTTGACATCCAACAACTCCCTCTGTTCATCGGTCCCGCACCAGCACTCATGTTGTCACCATTGTTGTTCAATATGGCAAAGATGTACTTTTCTGACAGATACGTCCTGATGCGTTTATCATTAACGCGACCACCTTCTATCATCAAGTACCTTAGTTTCGAAATTTCATGCGGCGGGGTAGATTGGCAAGTCTCGTCCATGGCACAGATCTGCAACCAACTTTCGTTCCTCCTGTCTGGTATCGAACAGCTCGAGATCGATAGCCCGCCTGACATGCCGGCATCGACTTACCAAGTCGGTATGGATGAGATACAGTGGCTAGAACTCTTCCACCTATTCACTGCTCTTCAGACCTTGCGTATGTATGGCCCGTTGCAGTCACTTATTGTGTCGGCGCTGCAAGGGCTCGGTGAGGAATTAGCCATGGAAGTGTTACCTGCGCTGGAATGTCTTCACCTGGAGCCTTGTCGGGGATCTGGATCAGAGCAGGAGGACATCAAGCCATTCATCATCGCACGTCAGCGTTCTGTTCACCCTGTTACAGTTACACGCGCCCATTGCCTGGTATGCGACAAAAGATCTGCTACACAATTTCGCACAAGACTTCACAAGTCTTTTTGATGATCTTCATAGCGAGCCGAAAAAATGTCCTGAATGTGACGTAATGGTCATTGGAAAACAAAAACTCCAGGTTCATCTCCAGCATACCCACAATTTCAGGGATGTGTTCTCTCTAAGACCTCAACCCGGGAAGATGCGGCAGCAGAGTCCAATGGATGCTCCCGGAGTCCCCGGACCTTCGTAATGTCAGCCACGTGACCGGCCACGAAACCTCACCCCATCCCTTCTTCCTCCCTCGTCGCACTCCCTTTCTCACCTCTCTCGCCGTAATGTCAGGGTGTTTCTCAAGCTCCTGGTTCGTCGCTTCGCCTATTTTCGTCTCGATGAAAGGGGCCACGAATTCACATCGAGCACAACGCCTTTACGCATCGGCCATAGACCCGTTCTCTGCGGCCTCGCGTCGCACGACCGTCCCTTTTGTCCCCTCCATGTTTTTGAATTGCATCGTGTCTCTCTGTTTCCAGTTCTAGATCGCCTCGCGCTCCCGATTGTTAGCTCAGTACGGTAAATTTTCTGGCTTTGTATTCTCCCTTGTGTTCCCTGTCCCGGGCTGCGTGCTGTGACTCGCGCTGCGCTCAAACCTTAGTCTGATGGACTAATCCTCTCTCGAAGAGAGCGCAAGCATCCCATGAAGCCTTCTGAAGGTGCCGAAGATCGTTAACGTTCGGCCTTACTTCTTAGTTTGCTTTGTACCCCTACACCCTAGGAGAGCCTCGCGCTCTTCACTGTCTTCTTGTCTTACTTCTGATAACCCTACTTAACACCCTTGTCTATTATTTCGTGCCCGTTCAGCTCGCTACTTTACTTACTCACCCGTTCTCGACGTGTTTCCCCATTTTAGATTACTTGTTTTCGATGCATGTAAGTCCTGCGAAATGTATTTGGAGAGGTAGCGAATCATCGCCGCATCTCCCTTCGTTCTCGAAACTTTTTCGTTTGCCTCAAGTCTCATCAAATTCTCTTGTTTCCTTCAGTCTCGCCTTCAGTCCTCACCTCGTCAACCTCGTCTTGATCTCGTCCATGGGCTCTTATCACATCCATCTTCCTCGCCGCTGCTCTCTTCCTCTGCTCTCGCATCCCTACTCATCGAATCTCGAACTCACAAGCAGGCGACTTGGTCTGCTTCCATCTTTTCAGGTCCAGTCCACGTCCACTACTTCTCATAAAGTTCAATGACCACTGCTGCCAGGATTTTGGTCCGCACGAAGGCACGTAGGAGGTGACAGTCATCTCAGAGAATACAACATCGATCCAGGATCTTGCAAGATCACGTCTAGTGACGAGGATGATATCCTCCATGCGGGCCACTCCCAAGCCAAGGTCCCGAGCGAATGCAAACCAGACATCAACACGTTTGGTTATGCATTTAGCGAAATCTGCAAGGGCGAAGTGTCCTCACGCTGGGCTGGCACAGGACTCGGAAGAGATACGATAGCGCCACGCTTCCTAGAGCGTGAGAATACTGTTTGCGTCTATTTGGTTAATGGTTTTTGACAGTCTCGCCCTTGCTACGCGACCTTCAGACCATCGAACACGTCGTATCACTCTGCCCGCTCTTTGTCCAAGCACCTCGCGAGATCCTCTTGCCAGTCGATCGCGATTCGTCCCTCCCCATCCTCTTGGGTACATACATCCCACAGAAGTGAGGTCATGTCCCGTTTCCTGAGGGCCACACGGGCTTGCATGGTCCTATGGGTCCCGTGTTAGCCCTCACGTAGTACTAACCTGTAAATAGTGCCATTCTGATTCCCCCACCGTCCCATACTAGCCATACATCCGTTCAGTTTCCCGCCACCTACCCACGCACCTCCCTCCGCCGCCTGTTCCAATCTTGTACCCCGGTCCCCGGGGACCGCGTCTGTATCATAGCTAAATGTTGCGGGATATAATTTTTTTTAAAAAAAAAGACATTTTGTCTCCCAAAATCATAATTCCTCCTATTCAGACGGGAATACCTAGATCCTCGTTGCAGCCCGAGCGCACGCGCCATCTAGATGGACTTGTCGTATATATTCCATTGCTACCATTAGGACGAC
This sequence comes from Lactifluus pinguis, assembly GCA_003313945.1. Taxonomy (NCBI): domain Eukaryota; kingdom Fungi; phylum Basidiomycota; class Agaricomycetes; order Russulales; family Russulaceae; genus Lactifluus; species Lactifluus pinguis. The sequence continues at coordinate 27,204 of QLPA01001014.1, forward strand.
GCTACTATGGACAACGCGATACTAGTACACAATTTCACGAGCTATTACAAATAATACAAAATCATCATACCACAAGAAAAAAAAAAAGAAAAACCAGCCCCTCACAATAACATCATAAGTAGACCTTTTCATCACCAAAATCTTCCCGCTGTTCGAAACTTTGTCGTGGTTTTGATGAGAATTTACACCACATACGCCACAACATGGAAACGATGCGAATTGGTATCACGATGGTCGACCAAAGGGCCAAAGTGAGATGCAACACTGGGCGCAACCTGCGGGGAAGTGAGAGGGTAAACGCAAGGGGTAACACGAGGACTTGGGATATCACGGACAGATATGCAAGGCGGGACGGGAGGCGAAGCAGGGCAGCGACGGTTCGGCCCAAAGGGAGTGAAGAGGTGAGGTTCAATATACGGTGCAATGCGAGGTACCATATGAAGTGCAATGCGACGTGAAAAAACGTGAGGCACAACTCGATGAAGGACAACGCGAAGGACAATGGGGAAGAGATCGTGATGCGAGGAGGGGATTGTGATCTAGAATCAATTTGAATCGGTCCTCTCCATGTAGTCCCTATAAGTCTACGAAGGGACCACGGCGTCCTAGGGACGGGTTGGTACTGAACAGTGTCAGACAATCATGCTGCGCCGATAGGAGGACGAGAACGACCTACCGAAGTTGGCCCGATTTGGCTAGGAGCCAGGGGACCCTCCAACACACCAACAAGACCCCAAGCGCCAGAACCGTCTGACAG
>QLPA01001016.1:0-15720 GCA_003313945.1 Lactifluus pinguis
AAAGCACATTCAATAATGTTTTGTGCTGACACATGATAAAGATTGAAGAGTTCATTGTGGTTTTCAGGTCTAGGGAGGGCAGGGTCAGTGTAAAGTACCAGAGAAACAGTGTAGGTATGCACTACAAGTGCATACATTCCCACTCAGCAAAATGGTAGCAGACACTATGATAAGGGGTAAGAAGTTTGTTGCAGAGTGAGTACCCAGCATCCATAGGTAGTACATGCCCTTAGGTATGAACAAGAAACACTGCTCACAGGTGGCCTTGTAAATGCAGGCATCAGTTGCTGAGCCCTCTTAGCCAATGTATGTAAAGTAGAATTTGAGGTTAAAGGACACAATGAAGAGACAATTTTGAGATGTGAAACCTTTGCAGTTTTTATAAGTTGTAGGTTCCTCAGAAGGTGGGTGGCAGAAAATATGGCAACCATCAATTGCCCCAATTGCATCTTGGAAAAAAGAAAAAAGCTTGGAATTGTTCTTGATTTTTGTGGGCATTCAATGATGTGCAGAAGGCTGCTGCACATAATGTGTGTAGAATGGGGATGATGAAAAAATATTGAGCATCCTTCAGAAATACCTAGAAAATGTTTAGTCACAAAAGTAAAAACAAAAGGGATCAATATACAGTACCTAGATATTGTATTTGCCAACTGCTGAAACCATTCCCCTACATGTTATAGAATCAGAAAACATTATGGATTATATGATTCCTTACTCACCTTTAATGACTGATAAGGCTATGCACTGATTGATTGTACTTCTATTGTTTGTCTTGTTTTGACTGGTGTTATTGTCTCGACATCAGGAAAACCCTACATGGTAATTTTTGGTAAATCTGTAGATTCTGTACCAAAGAACCAAATGGTACAAAAATTAACAAAATAACACAAATAATGTATGAAAGTGCTGTATTTAGTCATAATTGATTCACTCACAGCATCCTTGTTATTTGTTTGAAAAAGTTTCATTTTTTTGTGTTTTTTGGTCATTTAATTAGGTGAATATTGTTTAATTGTGCTAAGCAAATGGAAATGTGATTTAACTTAAGCTGCAAAACATGCCAGTCATGAAATTTCACTGAGTCACTCCCATGCATGAAATACAGAACACTTTATTTCACTACACACTACAATTTTAGTATGGAATACATGGTACTAGTTACTGTATGCAAAGTGTGGTGATTGGGGAAGAAATGGACAAGTGATCTGGAAGGGAGGGTGACCCGTTTGGGGGGGTGCGGGATAGTGCAGGAGGTATGGGACGGTGCAGGAGGCACGGGAAGTGCAGGAGGCGTGGAGGCAACAGCAGAGGCGATTAGTGATGCGGTAATACACAAGGTGGCGGTGCAGGCGGGGGAGGCAGGAGTGCAGGAGGCAGAGCAGGAGCAGGAGGCAGAGACAGAGAGGGCGGAGGCAAAAGAAGAGTTAGGACATTGGGGCAGGGCAATCAGCATAACAATGTACCAGAGGAGGTGCAGAAGGTGCGGGGCAGGCAGCGTGACACCGTGGACTGCCCTGCATGCCAGTGGGTTAGTAAGCGCCGATGTGGAGGAGGTGAAAGTGGTAAAAGCACAGGAGGACATGGCAGAGGCAGAGGCAGAGGTGGAGACAGAGGCAGAGGCAGGGCCAGGGCACACAGGAGGAGAGGAGGCAGAGGAGGCAGCCGTAGGGCACGTTAGGGCAGGCAGTTTGACAATGCACAGGACGCGACGCAATCATGGTGGCAAGAAGGTGCCGGAAACATGGAGACATGTGGCAGGGCCAGATGGGGGTGGTGACAGAGGAGGACAGAGGGAATGACAAAGCTTGAAAAATGCAAGAAAAAAAGATGAGGTATGAAAATCAACATCGTGTCAACAAGAATAAACATTTGTTATATCTTACTTTTATGGACAGGGGAGAGGTGGGCCAGCTCATGAAATTTTTGCCAAGTCATTCCCATACCAACCACGTGATTTTTTTTTGTTTATTCTTGTTTGCACAATGTTGATTTTCATACTCATGATTTTTCCTCATGCCTTTGCCTTTCCCCACCCTCCCTCTGTCTCCTCTGTTGCCCATCAGTCATCTCAGTGTCGTGGCCCTCGCTGTCACCACCACTGCTCACACCACCACACGTCTCACCATCTACGCCTTCTCCTTGCCACCGCAACTGCATTCATTTGCTTTTCCTTTTTTTTTTTTTGCCTTGGCCTCTAACTCTGCCATGTCCTCCTCTGCCTCCTTCGCTACTTCCTGGACCATCTCCAACAGTCCCTGCTCCCACCCACTGGCACTGCAGGGTGGTCCACACTGCCAGTGCCGACACCTTTTGCATCTCCCCCCCAGTATGTCATCATGATGCCTGCCCTGCCCTAATGTTGTCCTAACTATTGCTTCCTCCACCGCCTCCTCCTTCACCACTGCCTCCTCTTTTTTTGTGCAACTTCTGCCTCCTCCGCTGCCCTCCGCACCCCTTTTGCCCCCACACCTCCCCTCAAACAAGTCCTGCATCTCACCGGCACTGTGAGGCTGTCTATGGTATCATGCTACCTGTGCTGACACTTCTCCACCTCTCCCCAGTATGTTGTCGCATTGCTTGCCCTGCCCCAACACATTCTGACTATATTTGTTTTTCACCACCTCTCTGCCTTCTTTGCCTCTGCCACCTAGACCACCACCTCCTGTGCCGCTGCCTCTGCACTTCCCATGCCCCTTGCATCTCACATGCCACCCTCCTGGTTTAAATATTAAAGTGCCAAGAGTAGAGGGCAATAAAAAAAGGAATGAAAGTTGAGATCACGCGAGAAATGGAGAAAACGAAGGTGAGCAAGATGGTACTGCTCTGCAACTCTGTGCATTTGAACTATTTAACTGGTGTCCGTAGTAACTAGTAACCTAGCTACTGATCATGATACTAAGTCAATAAACGTTGGTACAAAATTGAGAGGAAGGTAAAACGCCTCAGTGTAACGACCAGGCACGCTCGATCCGGTAGTTGAGACTGTGGCCTCACAATAATGTTGACGAGGCCTCATAACTGCATAAAACTAATTAGAAAAGATTAACAAGAGCTAGAATGACGAAGGGGTATAGTAATGACGGCTCCAGTGATCGCTCCCAACAGGGGGCATCGTTATCCTTACCGGTTTGCCCTCGGCCAGCCTGTGACGACAGCACTTGCATCATCGGGCTACTCTGGCCTCCCGTGGCCACACCTCCTCCACCCTCATCGTCTTGAAACTCCTCCCAGATCGGACTTGCACTCCAACACCTCCTCCTATGCTTCCCATGCCTCCACCACTGCCTCCTTGTTGGATTGAGTTGAGTGGTTTCTGGGATTGTGGGTGTAGACAAGGATGTTGAGCAAGAAGATTACATAGTTCTTGTAGTTTATCTGATGTTGTTTGTATACCTTGCAATATATAATTTCTAACTTCTGAACTGAGTGACAACAATGGATTGTAATGGAAATAATGTGAATATGTAGCTGAAATGTACTGTGACAAAATTGTGGTTCATTTAGACTATTCAGACTATTTAGACTATTTAGACTATTGGTAGAATAATACAAAATAAAACATGGGCTTGGGCATTGCTCATTCAGTTATGGATATTTCTGTTCATCTGGTTCATATGTTAATTTATGCTATTTGAAGCTATTTGAACCATAAATCATAAAATTTAGTACTAATTTAGACTATCTGGTAAAATTAACCATGTAGGGTTTTTCTGATGGCCCTTGGGTCTCTATTGTTCTCCTTGTTCTATTGTCTTCTTTCCCCCTTTTGGCTACACTTATTGTCTTACCCCTTTTTGGTAGAACAATTAGTGTAAATTGTACAAATAGGCCTCAGCTGGTAGCTTGTACCCCCACTTTGGCTTTAACCTCAATCAACTGTTTTACCCTCTCCTAAGGACACAAAGCTCTCCTTCTCTTTCTCTTATCCTTCTACATCCCCTAATAAGGCCCTTGAAGCTTACTAGGTGTGCTACAACACCCTAAGACTCTACATGTTATTGCCTTGAGCAATTCTGTGTCTAGGTCCTAGAAGAGACCAGAACGAACTAAACCCTTGTTGGGACCTAGCCCTAGTTGAGCCGTAACACTACATACCTGACAGTCAGGCCAGCCACAGTAGAATACAGAAAGCTTGTAAGTTGTTTTTTAAGCAAAACATATCTTGATCCCTGGTGGCCCATGGGTTGAAGTTTAGCAATGAGTTCATCAAATATGTGGTGATGCATGTTAAGCTTGCAGTGAATGCGCTCTGGATAGCTAGCTAGAAGCTCCAAGACCTAGGCCTCTCCAGTGAGGATGAATGTGTGATATGGCTGTTTGAGTAGCTGTGGTTGGGTAAGACCTGCTACTATGAAAATGACACACACAGAAACAAGGGCAAGGTGCTAGTAGCAGTGCCTGCACATAGTGTTTACAGGTTTAGTCTTATGGACCTTAAAAAGACTAGCAACCCAACTGGAATGGACCAGACTTCTGGTTGCAATTGCCCTCATTTTGGGTCAGTCCAGTCATCAGTTGCCTCATTTTCACAATATTTGAAAACCAATCAAAGACCGGTTGCAATTGGTTGCAACCAGTCTTTTCACTTTATATAAAATGTACCATATTTACTGCTAAAGTTACATGGATAGAGATAAAAATATAAAAATAACTAATATAAGTACTAATTATAACACCACTCATGAAGTGGAATGGGGCCACAGTGAAGAAAGTATTTGTTTGGTGGATGTTTATATAACTCTGTTGCAGCGCACAGACCATGTAGTCATATTTGTGCTTCTGAAAATCAAAGTGGGGCCACCTTGCCAGATACCTTCCCACAACACACCAACATCAACCTTGCCATGTCCATGAAAAATGACAAGTAGGTGTGTTAGGAACAAGCGGTTCCTATGTCCCAAAATGGGATAGCAGGTTCAGATGGGCCTTAGTGAGCAACATGCTCAATGAGGTGTCAGGTTCAGAGGGACTAAGTTGCACGTGCAGTCGACTTAGGATCAGCAGTGACTTGCAGTGTCACTGAATGCATGAGAAAGGAACAGGAGTGAGCTCATATTGAAGACTTAAGTCCAAGCTGGTTTGCCTGGGACTCAGGTGGGGTCCTTATATACATGAGCTACGTAGTCAGAAGGAGTCAAAGTGAGTCGTATCAGAAGGAGTAATCATGACTCATGGTGATGAGTCATAACAAGTCACCATGAGTTGAGTCCTTGTGTGACTCAAGAAGAGCCACACGGCTTATGTAATTGTACAGTACTCAGTCTGGATGCGAGAATGTAAGTAGAGGAATGAGAAATTGATGTAAGGAGGCGCAGTGACGATGTGACTGTAACAAGGTGGCTTAAACAATGATCTAATGTCATTTGGGCCCTACAGTATGTTTTCTTTCTTTCTTTTACTATCTAACTAACTTATGGAATGTTTTTTTTTTTTTTTCAATTTTAGGTTCTTTGGTATTGACATCACCCACCCATCAAACAACACACCTGAATGCTGTGCTGCCCTGTTCCTGGACCACAACAACTATGGCCGCCTCCTTTCACCTACCCCATGCCACCACTGTGAGCAGAGGCTCACAGGGTGGCAACATGTACCTGTCGTAAAAGTGCTATCACCCTGTCTGCAAGCCACTGCTTATAGGAGGAGATGGAGGCACTGATAACAGTGGAATAGGGAATGTCAAACAGTGACACGACCATGAACAATCAGAACATGATGATGGATGTGGGGGGATGACATGGAGGATGATGTTCATGATGAACACAGGACTTGAAGATGAAAATGACAAACACAGAGGACAACAACAACGATGAACACAGGGGACAATAACAACAACAAACGTGAGGGATGCCAATGACAATGACAAACATCTAGGACAGTGACAACAATGACAGATGCCAGGGACAACAACAACAACAACAACAAATGTGAGGGACAATGATGATGATAAACATGGAGGTCGATGATGATGCCAAATGTGGGGCTACTCTCAATGCCAATGCTCTTTTTTCTTTTTTCCTTTTCAAATAGGGACAATGACTTATAGCCAGTTGGGCATCTTTCTAGCTTCATTTTCATAGTTATTAAGGCCCTGTTTGGCAACTGTGATTGTCTCAACAATCTTTAACAATCAAAATTGATTTTTGTGGTTTAATCTTTGTTTGGTTGTTGTTGTGGTGTTGTAAGCAGTCATGTCTGAGAATCCTGTCACAAAAGTCATATACTCAGCCACCACAATTAAACACAACAATCAATGTTGATTGTTAAAGATTGTTAAAACAATCACAGTTGCCAAACAGGGCCTAATGTAGAGGGCAACTGGGCTGGTATGGACTGGCCTAGTACAGTCCGGTCCAGTTATGGACATTTTATGAGTTGGTTACAACCAGTTGTGGTTGCAGTTGTGCCGTTTTTGGGCCAAAAACCAAACCAGACCAGACTTCAAAACACTACCTGCACAGTTCTACAACATCCATGCATGTGAGGCAAAGTCAGAGAGTTGGTGGATCCAGGTCTTATCCCATGTCACATAAATTTCACACTCTGCCAGATGTGTGAACTGACACACATGAACTGCCTTGAGTTTACCTCATGGTCCTTATTGTCACTTAAGAATTCAAATTCTGCTGGCGTCAGAGGCAAGCTTCTTAAGTGAAGGTCATATGAAATTTTTAATATAGATCAGAGGATGCCTTATATGGGTACAAACTTTTAAAGACTAGGGTTGGGGTTTCCTAGCTAGTAATTAAAGCTCAGCTGCACCAACTTATGGCAATGTAAATTGAGTTTTGGCCAAATTGACTCAAAACACAATTTGCATGCATTGCTGTACAAGGCCTTAAGTGGTATTAATGTTACTTAACATGCTTATTTTTAATATTAAGCACAATAAGAGATATTTAAGCAACACTGGATTAATCACAGTAAGGACAACTAATTACTAACTTAAGTAAGGTAGTCGCCATCCACACCTATCACACCACGTGACTTCAAGTGTGACACCAGATCAATAATGATAAGCTCACTCCACTTGTCAAAAGTGAGGAAAGTAGCTGCAAGGGGTTCAAGGTTGGACCCTAAAGGAAGACTTGTTGCAAGTAGAATGTTGTAACCAGGCTTCTTTTCCAATTTATAAGGATTTTTTCTCAAACAACTCAGAATCAAGTCTTTGTGCTATTGCACAATTGTTGAAAAAAACATCATATACTTTTGCATGTCCAAAAAAAGAGTTATGTAGTATTACATAAGCTATCAAAGTCGAAGCAACAGTCACATGATCACCCCAAAAGAGGAACTTGAAAGCTGGTGTTGCGCATTGGTGACCTTAACTGGGCCAAAACAACCTCCTGAAGCTCTGAAATGGCCAGGAAGAGGAATGGCCACCTGTTGGAGAATTTAGCAAAAGCAAACAAGAAGGTCTGGTCCCATACCAGCTCTCACTTTACCTGTAATGACTGAAAAACTGAATTGACCAATAGAAGTGCATTGAAGAAGTTCATAACGCACCATCACGGAATTCAACAGTCATCAAAGTCAATGATTCAAATGAAGTGGATAATTCTTCCATCTCATCTGGCCCATCTGTATTGTCAGTCAATACTGAGGACATTGAAATCACCACCAGACATGACCTCCATATATGGCTGTCTAAAGGAAGTGAATTCCTTGCAAAGCTGAGTATCACTGTCCCTTCAATCACCAAGCCTCGAGGAAAATACTACTCAACTAAGATTAGGAAGCAGCCCTCAAAGCGGACCACACAGCACCATATAAAAATGAGCCAAGAACTGGATGCACAAGAGGAAAAGGAAAATAAGCAGTTGCAAGTCAAAAAAACACTACTGACCAGCTTTTTTGCAAAAAAGACAGCTGAACCTGCTATCCTAGACCCACAAGCACCTCTAACAGAAGTTCAGGTGCTGAAGGACGAGCCAGGGATGATTGAGAACCTACAGGATGACGACAGAGATAGCCTTGATGAACTTGGCTTCTTTGGGGTTGCTGACGTTGATGGCAGCGGCAGTGCTGCTGCCCTTGAATTTCCTCAGCACCAGGTCACCATTGAGGAGGTTCTCGACGAGGACTCACCAGAAATGTGTTAACAGAGGGCATGTCTTGCTGAAGATGGTCTGAATGACATCTGGGATCCTTTAGATGAAGTCTTGCCCTGCCCTCACCCTACACAACCATGCTGCACTAATGCCTTTGCTTTTACCCAAGCAGATGACACATTCCAACTGGCTTCAAAGGTGAAATGGGCAGGTGACTGTATTCCACAGAGCCACGCCATTAGAGACTCAATACGGAGGTTGCACAAGATTCTGCACCCACCATGAAGAACTGGAAGGGGATATCAGGACCCCAAGCTTGGTCTTGTCCTTTGCGCTCAGTTGGAGTTGATTATCAGCTTCCTGGGGCTGTACAAAGCAAATGACTTCAATGGGTGGACCCAAAATGCTGATATCATTGTAAGGGCTGCTGGAAAGGGGGAATGGTTGTCATGGAAAATTCATCAGTGGTTAATTGACTGCTGCAATGACGAGAACTACTTACCCACAAGTAACTGGGGAAAATTCAACTCCTATATCCTCAAAGATGAGGACCTTCAATCCGAGATTCAACTTTACCTGCAGTCTAAAGGGAAGTGGATATCTGCACAGGATATTGTTGCATTTACCAGTGATCCCGTGTTCCAAGCCTGGCTAAAACTAAAGAAGTCAATCAGCCTACGGACGGCACAACGGTGGATGCAAAGGGTTGGTTACCAATGGCAGAAGGAGCCAACTGGGATGTACCTTAATGGCCATGAGCGAGGGGATGTTGTTGAGTACCGCCAGAAGGTATTTCTACCACACTGGTGAGCACTTGATGCATGTTCACAGTGGTGGGGTCCTAAAGGGAAAGAAGATGGTGTTGCAGAGGAGAGATGTCAGATGCTAATCAGTGGTGGAGCTGTAAAAGTTGTTGTAGTCTGGCGACACGACGAGTCGACCTTCTATGCACATGATTGTCGAAAACTTCGTTATATTCACGAAACAGAGACAGCAAAACCTTATGCAAAGGGGGAGGGGGTGTCATTGATGGTCGTTGACTATGTTTCACCAGATTATGGCTGGTTGACAAGTTGAAGTCTTGGATCAAATGGGTGCGTCCTCAGCTCTTGATTTGGCTTGCTGCCCCCCTGAAATAGTGACTCGGAAATTTGGAATAGTGAACCACTAATGCAAGCACGAGCTGTCTTCCGTGCTGGGAAGAATTGTGATGGATATTTCACCACCGAGAACATCATTGGACAGGCAAAGGTCGCAATGGACATTCTCGAAGCCGATTATCCCAATGAACAACATGTATTTGCCTATGATAATGCCACCATCCACACTGCTCATCGCCCTGATGCCCTCAGTGCCACCAAGATGCAGCTCAACCCAAACAAGATGTTTTTCTGTGATAAGGCAAAAACTGTCCAGATGATGGACGCTCGATTTGAGGATGACTCACCTCAACCTCTCTACTTTCCCAATGACCACCCCCAGTATTCTGGCTACTTTAAGGGCATGTGACAAATCATTCAAGAGTGACGTGCAAAAGGCACCATGACTTCCATTCTCGATCCCACCCAACTCTGTGCAGAATGCCCTGGTTTCCAGTGTAAGAAGATGCCTACCATGGAGTGCTGCTGCCACAAAGTCCTCTACATGCAGCCTGACTTTTTTTACCACAAGTCATGGCTAGAGGAGGTTTGTGAGGCTCGTGGCTTTCATGTGATCTTTTTCCCAATATTTCACCTGGAGCTCAACCTCATCAAGCAATGCTGGGGCTATGCAAAACAGCTGTATCGCATGAAGCCACTCTCTGGAAGGGAGGACGACCTCAAGAGGAACATGTTGGAATCACTTGACGCTGTCCCAATCTCGAGCATGCACTGGTAAGTCTGACTTTTCGATCTCACACAAATTCTGATAATTCTTTTTAGTTTTGCCACTTGCTCCTCTTGTTTTGGAGATGGCTACTGGCAAGGACTTAAAGGGGCTAATGCATCATGGGCTAGCAAGGTGTATAAGGGTCACCGGACCCTCCCACCATTCTGAAAACAAGACCTTGAGGACTATAAGAAAAGGAGGGCGTTGAGGGCTGCCAATTCAAAGTAGTACATTCTCTGTTGCATATTTACAACCTACAGTCACCTTTAATTGACCTACTGAGTGTTTTCTATCCACCCTCTTGCTCATCGGCCTCATCTTTGTCCCCATCAGATTTTTTTGATGTCACCCCAAAAATTTTGCGCTGTGACAAGTGACACGTCACACATCACATGGTGTGATGGATGTGGATGGCAACTACCTTACATTCTGCTTAATTTGTGCTTAATATGCACTTAATTAAGCATATTTGTTAAATAACTTTCACCAGAATGTTAAGCATACAAGTTCAAGCAATAAAATTTATATATTTGAGCTGAAACTACAATATGAATCACTATCTAGGACTATGTACAAGTGGATGATCCAATGTTTCACAGACCTTGGTGAAACTAGAGATTGGCACAGGTTCCAAGTTCTCCTTAAGAGAACGAGGTTTTTATGCTGATTTTCAAAGGGAGAAATTGTGCCCCCCCCTATAGGAACTGTCAGCAATTTCATTGCAGCTGTTCCCAGTCATTCACGTGCACATTTGTGTGTTTGTGTGCTGATGAGAAATTGTGGCTGCATATTTGTAGTCATTGCCACATACTTTCACATGTTCAGACACAAGAGTGTGCTTGAGTTCTTGAGTGTGGGAATGTCAGCAGTTTCATTGTGGACATTGCCAATGTTCTTTTGCATGAGTGGGTCTGCTGACACTCTCATGTGGGAGTGTCAGTGATTTTGTTGTGGCTGTTCCTGCATATTTTCACACATTCTAATGCAAAGAGTGTGCTTGAGTTCTTGAGTGTGGGAATGTCAGCGATTTCATTGCATACATTGCTGATGTTCACCTGCAAGAGTCTAATATCAGTGATTTTGTTGCAGCTTTTGCTGGCATTTTCTTTTGCATGTGTGAGTCGGGCACTCTTGTGTGAGAATCTCAGTAATATCATTGCAGCTATTGCTGGTGTTGGTGTTCTTTTGTGTGAGAGATGGGTGGGTGTTGTGTGGGGTGTCAGTGATTTTGTTGCAGCCATTTCTGTTTTTCTTTTGTGTATGTGAATAAGCTTATATCTGCTCTTGTATGGGAAAAATACTTGATGTTTTTGAATTATTATGTTGTGTTCATGTTTTGTAAATGCTTAATAATAAATGTGCTCCTCAAACCGGCATAATACAGCAGAGTCCATTTTCTAAAGAAGCTTTTGAGAATAGATTCGTTTACAGTTGTTGTTATGGTACAATTTGCCATTATATTATGTATTTTAATGGAGGAATTCATGTGCAGTATATGTTGTGATGTCACACATATTCGCCATTTAAAAAGAATAAAAATTCTGTTGTTTTTTTATTATTATACTTTGTTCTTATGACTTTTGTATATTTTCTTTTCTGATGCAAGTATGTTCTGAAGTTTCTTAAAATCATGCACACCAATGTTCAATTCTTTCAAATACAACAATGCTGAATCAATGTACTAATACTAGTAGATATCCCATTCCTTAGTGGTCAACCTGAGATCTTATGATGCAAATCATGTGTTATGCCTCCTTGTGGACTTTCTTTTCTGAGCCATCCTGAGTGGAGTCAGGAAATCAATACTAGTTCTTCAGTGATTGCTTGTGAACAATGTGGATGTCTCCTTTGACATGTGATGAGATAATCAGCAAGAATATGATTGTTTGGATTTTGATCTGGTCTGACTCAATCAGATGGGTGTCCAAGATGAAAGTGAAGTCATAGATGATGCATATAAATGTGACCTACTTGAGATAGTTGTTGGTGGATGCATGGGGGTTGGTGGGGTGGTGTTTGAAGAAGGTTGTTGAGATATGGGTTCCACATGTGGTGTGGAGTGGGGTGAGGCAGTAGGAATCCTGGGTAGAGATGAATGATCTGTTAAGATAGCTGCCAGAGTCAGCAACGCTGATTCACAAGCACTACAGTAGTGGAATCAGCGGCAAGTAGTCATCACCAGTACAGTAGTGGACTCAGCAATGCTGAGTCAATCAAGGACACAAAAAAGGATGAGGCACAGCTGCAAATAGCTAAATGAGTGGCTGGCCAAATACGGAACAAGTCCATGCAATAATAGTATCAAAGATCAACTGATGCACAGCCCCAAGAAGCTAAACAAGGGGCTGGGTGGGAGAAAGTGACATCATAACCATAAAAAGGATCAAGCCACCATCAGGTGTGGCTGCAAGCAGGGCACATGAAGACACACAACAAGAAAAGAAAGTCAACCAAGATTGAAAAAGAAATAGTCCTGCGCCAGGCGCAAGCATCCACATGGCATAACCGTAACATTACCCTCTCTCTTGGGCAGGTGTACCACCACACACCTCAGTCCCTACAGTCCACCGCCTCCCAGTCAATGTCATCAAGGTACACCTTACCTGCATTCATCTCGTTGGCATAATCTTCCATTGCGTCAATGTAATCCAGTCCCCATCCATCCTAGAATGACAGGTCCAGCATGGGAGACTCCCAGGTAGAGGTGTGCCAATCGCCCTGGTGATCTTTGATAGGAGGGAGAGCCTGAGGGGTGTGTAATGAAAAGAAGGGGGTATCAGGAGGAGAAGGAGTGTTGCCGCCAGTGGGCATCGGCGGCGGTGACTGGAATTCTTGCTCCCTCTCCTTGGGAGGTGAAATGGGTGGTGTCTGAGTGGCGCGGACAGCCGTGGGGGATGTCTGAAGGGCACAGATTGCTACTGGCCCTTCCTCTTCTTGTGGAACTGTGTCATCAGTTCCCTCAGGGATGAGCAGCAGTCCCCTGCCATCATAGATAGCCAGAGTGCGAAAAGAAGAGTCCAGAATAGCCAGATAATCATCTGGAGTATGAGAGGAGGAGAGGGAAAGCTAAAGGGCATTGAACATTGGGAAGGAAGAAGTAGTGATGGTTCAAACTTGTTTCTTCCTTCGCTTTTTTATCCTTCCTCCTCCCTCCACATTTGGATTGCACAAATAGAATTCCTTAATGAGTTCCAGAGCCTTCACATTTTCAGCAGGTTCCCAACTATCATGGGTGGGTGAATATCCCTTTCAACAAAGGAGATATTCAAGCTTTTCTGTGTGCTTCTTCTTTCTGACATCAATCACTTGTTCCACTTCATACACTGGCTGGTCTTCTATCAGATCAGGTGGTGGTTCCATGTAGTTCCATCCATGTTCCTCAGTTTCTTGGTAGGGTGTAAGCAGGGCGATATTGAACGAATTGTGGATCTGCCAATGAGCTGGGAGTTGAAGATGGTATGCCACTAGGGATATGACATCAGTGATGGTGAATGGTCCCCATCTTTGAGGTGCTATCTTTGTAGAGGGGTGCTCCAGTTTTAAGTTCGTCCCCTCTAATAGAACTTGATCCCCCTTTTTGAACACATAGGGGTGTCTTTGTCCCTTTCTTCGTTGACGTTGTTTCATCCATAGTTCTTGGGCATTTCTGATGGATCTCTGGGTGTGTTCTCTAACTTCTTTTAGCCACTCCTGTCATCGATACAGCTCGGGTATGTTTGTGGTCTTCCTAGACAAATGGATGGTGGAATTTGTGCCACAGAGCAACTTAAATGGGGTTTTCTTTGTACTCACATTTGGCCAAGAGTTGTGGACAAACTGGGCAAATGGGAGCAAATCCGCCCAGTTGTCTTGTTGACTGTTTCCATAAATGCAAATATACTGTTCCACCCATTGATTGGTGCGCTCTGCCTACCCATCTGTCTACAGATGGTATGCTGTGCTCATCCTCTGTTTAATTCCTAACAGAGAGCACATTCAGGCCTGTAGCACTGACTCTTTGTATATTGCTAGAAATAAATATATCAAGACTGGTTTCTTGATCTATACAAAGAGTAAATGAGCTGCAAAGAAGGCACTCCTTGACACTGGAGCCACAGAATGCTTCATACATCCCTGACTCATCAGAAACCTCAAACTAAAAGAACAACTCCTTGCACGACCTCGACAAGTAAAGAATGTGGATGAGACAATCAACCAGGCTGGCAAAACTATCACTGGAGTGACCATGACCATCAAATACAATGGCCAACCCCACAACAACCTATTTTTTGTAGCTAACATAGGGGAAGATGATGTTATTCTGGGATATCCCTTCTTCAAATCCTTCTCTTCTGATGTCGATTGGAAAGAAGGAAACCTATGAGGAGATATCATCACTATCACAAAACCCGACAAGACACAATTACTATGAACTGCTAAAACTACCACTGCCACACAACTTGCTGCTCAGGAACAGATCAAAAGGAAGACTTGGTCTGAGCTTGTTCCTCCTCAATATCATCAATTTAGAAGGGTTTTCCAGGAAGAAGCTTCTGAGCAGTTCTCCAACTGATGAAAATGGGACCATGCTATTGACCTCATACCAAATGCCCATGCCTCACTGAACTGTAGAGTTTTCCCACTATCACCAGCAGAAAAGAATGCCCAGAAAGAATCTATTAAAACCAATCTACATCTAGAAAGAATTATGTTACAGCTCGACTAGGGCCAGGTCCCAACAAGGGTTCTGTTCGTTTCAGTCTCTCCCAAGACTGTGGACTCAGGGTTACTCAAGGTAACGACGCGCAGAGTCCTGGGGTGTTGTAGGACACCCGCCAACCTTCGAAGCCTTGTTAGGGCAGAGGAGAGGGATAGAGCAAAGAGGAGAAGTCTTAGAGGGGAGATTCATATCTTTGGTAGGAGAGGTGAACCAGTCGATTGAGAGTAAAGCCGAAGCTGGGGTACAAGCTACCAGCTGAGGCCTACTTATACAATGTACGCTAATTGTTGTACTAAAGAGGACGAACAATGGGCGTGAGCCAAGAACAATAAGACGCTACCAAAACAAGAAGACAATAGAGAAGTAGAACAATGACACTGAACGGTTTTGGGAGAACAATAGTGGCACATCAGTCAGCAAGAAGATCATGAGTAATCGTGGGTGAGTAAGGAATCATAAGGTCCATAATGTGTCCTGATTCCGTAACAAATTAGATGATCCAAATCCCCCTATGCATGTGGCTTCTTTTTTGTTGGCAAAAAGGATGGGAAACTGCAACCAGTATAGGACTATAGAAAACTCAACAATATTACAGTTCTGAACTGTTACCCACTCCCCTTGATAACTGACCTCATCCACAACCTAGCTGATAAAACATTATTCATCAAATTTGATGTACAATGGGGTTACAACAATATTTGCATCAAGGAAGGAGACAAATGGAAGGCAGCATTTAAAACCAGTGAAGGACTCTTTGAGCTCACAGTCATGTTCTTTGGATTAAGAAATTCCCCTGCGACATTCCAGACTATGGTGAATGACATCTTTGTTGAAGAAATCTGAGAAAGATGGATAAAAGTTTATATGGATGACTTTGTCATTAGGGTCATTCACAGCAGCCATTATTTGACTCATTAATTTAACCATTCTCATAATTCCCACCAGTTTTTCTTACTTTTTTCTTCTGTTCTCATCCTTTCATTGTGTTACAAACTTCTGACTAAGACTAGATAACCATCCAGGCACGTGACCGTGGGATCTTTGACTCATTACTATACAGTTACGACCCTCTGAGCCTATTTTGAAGATTGCCCTCGG
>QLPA01001018.1:0-30927 GCA_003313945.1 Lactifluus pinguis
TGAAATTGACTGGATTTTAAGTAAAAACAAAAACAAAATAAGCGAAATAAGCGAAAATAGGTGAAAATAAGTGAAAATAAGCGAAAATAAGCTATTTTCTGAAGGCCGACTTGTCTTAAAATGACTTAAAGCGCTTAAAGTGCTTAAAGTGCTTAAAATATCTAGGAGTACTTAAAAGAACTTTTTAAGTGACTTTAAGTAGAAATAAGCTGCTGGGACATTTTGCTGATGTTTGTATCTTTAGCTTCACAGAGCTCTGTCACTCTTTACAGTCGGAAACCCCAATGTCCCTCGGTCAGAACAACGTCAACCGTCACAGGGCCAGCCAACTCTTAGTGATGGAGCTGAACCAATTTTCAACATGTACGTGAAAATGTCGCAAGAGGAAGATGACAAAATGGCCGATCGCTGGCAAAAGGATGCAGATGGTATCCTCATTTTCGTCAGTTCTCATCTTACCTCCCATATTGAGCGTAGTGACCAACATGAACACCGTAGACCGGTTTATTCTCTGCTGCAGTTGCGGCATTGCTCGCAGTATCAATCCAAGACTTGAGGCCAAATCCACAGGATACAACTACATTCTATCTCGCCAACATCTATCAACTTCTCGCCGACCCGAACACGACTCGCGTGTCGATTCTTGCCAATACTGCTACACCTCCCCCATTCTCTCCACCGAGATACGCAATATGGGTCAATTCACTATGGTTCCTGAGCTTGGTCATCAGTCTTACAGGTGCACTTCTGGCAACATTGTTACAGCAGTGGGCGCGTCGATACCTCACAGCTACTCAACCACCGCGATTGAGTCCACACAAGAGAGCACGAATCCGTTCTTTCTTTGCAAATGGAGTAGAAAAGTTTCATCTTCCTTTGGCAGTCGAGACGTTGCCGACGTTGCTGCACATTTCCCTGTTCCTATTCTTTTCCGGCCTTCTTGTATTCTTGTTCAACATCGATCACACCACCTTCAGTATCGTTTCTTGGTGGATCGGGCTTTCTGGAGGGATATATGGATGCATCGCGTTGCTCCCAATCTTCCATCATGACAGCCCTTACTATGCGCCTCTCACTTTCTCGGCCTGGTTCCTTCTTAATGGCGTGCGATACGAAGTCTTCCGCATTCTCACCTTCGTCACACTTTCCTTTGGTTATTTTACCGCCACAACTTATTTCCGCTTTCGTGCGATGATGGAAGCTTATCACAAACGGACCTCGTGGGGTATAGTGAAGACAGCCCAAGAACGTGCTTCGAATATGTCAGCGGAAATCGACGGTCATGTTTTGAAATGGACATTTGAGGCTCTGGATGAAGATCACGAGCTGGAGCAGTTCTTCGAGGGAATCCCTGCGTTCTCTACATCACAAGTGGTCCATGAACCCAGACAAATGCTTGCCAATCTGAATATTCCGGTTTTGATTGCGGCTTGCAATGGATTCTTGATCCGTACCTTCGCATCTCGTTTGCTCTCTGAGAGGATCAAAGAAAGGCGGTTTATACTCTGCATGCAGGCTTTCGATGCACTCGGCTCCCCATTTCCGTCTTACAACGCCCTCTCACAAGCTTTTGCCATGGGCGAAGTGTTTCAGTCTGTTCAAATGGGAAACTTAATCAGAAGCCGATGCCAAGGCGAAACCTCTTTCTATGGACAAATGTTAGTTGCTGGGATCGTTGCAAGTGCAGAACGCGATGACCGTTGGAAGGTGCTCGTGGTGGATCAGTTACAGATATCAAAAGATGTTCTCGAAGACTACCTCGCACATGGTGACAGCGTGTTGCTCGCCAACTGGATCCACTGGGCTCGCCAAATGTTTCGCTTCGATTACGATCTTTATTGGTCGTCTGCAAGACTGCTGGGGAAGATCGATTCGATCATTTCCAAATTCGACATGCGAAATACTCTTCCCGGACTGCAGCACGACTTCTGTGCTTTGTGGAACAAAACGCGTAATGAAGAATCTCATGATCTCACTAATTCTGTTCTGAGACCCAATCGGCATCATTTCATCGCTTTACATCAAGGCACCGATGCCGTCCCGACCGCTTTCGATGCTTCCACCGATGATTCTGACCCCATCCTGTTCGAGACATCCTCGTACCCATTGTGTAACATCCCGGGTCATCATTCCGACCGCGCAACAGACGACACCACTCATTCACTCATTCACCCTCCCGATCCCGATCTGAACAGCATCACCCTTGCAGTACCTGACGTACCATCCTTACCCGCATTTACTCCAGAAGATAACTGCATAAATCTCACGGAACAGTCGTCTCCACATGGTCTAGCTCATGCTACCCCAATCATCCAGTCTTCCCACCTATCTCCACCGGTCAATGTTCGAAACAACGACTTTGCCACTACTTTAACTGACCCAACTCTCGCCATTGCGACAGAAAGTCACGCTGACACACTAGATATCTCCCCCATGGACAGCTCGGAATCTGATACTCGACCCGCCATGGTAGCCTCGACGGCGATCTCTCCGTCGTTCTCATCTAGTGGTGCCGTCGATCGGCTGTACAAGATAGGGTTGGATGCTGACCCTCCTTCGATGGTACCTGGCATTCCACCATCGTCTTCACCTGTACCAGTCTCCAGTGACACGCTTCCTGCGGATCCCCTGATGTCCTCGGCCAGATCTCCTTCATCGAAAATCGAGCTAATTGCTCCTGGTTCAAGATTGTTGACGCTAGGTTCAATTCCGGAAATCTCTTTCACATCCCCACAAGTGACCTCCGATTCGCAATCACTGGCAAATTTGTCAGAGAATGATGCAATGGTTGACAACTCCTTAGCTACAGACCTTGCACAGCCCGAGCATCTCGTCGACACAACACCCCCTCGCGACGTTGATCGTCCACAGTAAGATCGAAATGGTCGTGAATGTATTTCGGTAAGCTGGTTTGTCTCTGAGCCATGTCAGTGCTGAAGTGTGACTGCAGGTGATGAAAGCGACCTCAGATCTAGGCGTGTTTAAGTATTGTGTTACGTTTTGTATACATACGCGGTTGTCTTGATTCACAAATACTTCTCACTAGCTCATCTCTATGTTGCTCTCACGCGGCATGGTCTCCCAATTTTACTCCCGCACCAGTTATCCTTAGTACAATTCGTCTGTCTTGATTTATATTGCTTGCGCTGAATACTGGATCGCCACGCAAGTGCGAACGTAGTCGCGTTTACCGCGATTGTTTTATCGATGGTACAACGTCAATTTTTCGAGCTCGTTCTTTCTGCGGATAAACACACGCTTGTTAGATGGGGACCTATCTTGTCACGTAACTCTGAAAAGCATGATGAGGCGTCTCTAAGTAATGATACAAGTACATTCATCCCATCTACGGTTTACGTAGCTGTTTAGCTTTCATCATGACCCAATTTATCGAACGAGCGCACGCTCTCCTCGTACCACTCTTTTATACCCAAAACGGCACCCCCAAGGAAGACCATATACTTCCTGCGTGGCGAGTCCTCGATATGAATCTTGAATTTCTGAAAAGAAAAAAACCACGTCAGCGCCATATGGAAAAAGATTGAGCACACGCGTGAAGTACAGTTGTTTCATTTATTTTTCGAGGAGAGCACGATGTGCTAGTACAGCTCCGCACGGACGTCGACCGCCACGCTCTTGATCGTCTCGGAAAGCATCTGCGCAACGCCCGGTTGCTCCATGTCGACCAGGTGTGGCCGGAACATGCACTCGGGCGGCTCGAACCAGAATGAAAGCACAAGGCCGGTCGTGAGGCCTGCAGAAGTTAACCCTCAACATCGGGGCTGCTCCCCATTCTTTTTTCGAGCCCTCCATTTCCATGACAGCCTCTGCCGAAAGCGAGGCAGCCGTGGAAAAGACCTCGACGGAAGCCCGCTATATATGCACATGGTGACGCGGCCGAGGTAGGAATGGGGAGACGGGGAAAAAGAGGTAGTAGAACGCACCTTGCGCATGAAGCATCAGCACTGGGGAACCACCGCACAGAGACGGCGCCCTACGTGGCAGGCCACAGCGCGCAAGCGATTGGCGAGGATGCTGTCCTCCGCTCCGATCACGGCGCTACGTTTGGGAGGCGCGAGGCTCGGCACCTCCTTGTCTGCGAGGTCTTGCAATTCAATGTTGGCTTCCTCCGCCATTTGACGCATAGGCGAGTCCGCTTGGTCTTGAGGTGTCGATACCGCCGCCGTCGAACCCATCGCATCTTCCATGTACGACGTCTGTACGTCCAAGACTGAAAACTGAGCCTCGACTTTGTCCATTACAAGGGAAATCTAATGGAAAAGAGATATAGATAAGAGGAAGGGAGGGAGGGAGGAAGGGGAGAGGGGAAGGGAAGGGAAAGTGACGCACACGCTCGATTTCCATCGCTTTGTATGCATTTGACTACGCTCGTCATGTTACCCGTCACTTGTCGCATCGTCTCGACCCTGCTCGTTACCGCATCGATGCGGCTCGCGAGGCGGAGCAGGTTGAGCGACTCGCTCTTCTTTCGTTCGAGGCGTATATCCGCGCGTCATCATTGTTGCCCTGCTGCAACGCCTGCGTCCATATAGAATAAGAATCGGTTGTGAGTGAGCCCTTCATATACACGTACATACCTTTTTCAGTCGTGTCTTCTCCACATTCTCATCCTTTTGCGCCCTTGGCGATTCAGTGACTTCGCTGTGAACTGCAGAGATAATCAAATTTTGGTGTTTGAGAAGAAATTATGGTTTCAGAGACGTTACTCACTCTCGAGATTGCTCATTGATGTGAAGAAAAGTCAATGACTGACTGAGGCTCACTGGCTTTGTTTACGTGGATTGACGCTCAGGCTCAAGGGCATTTGTCTGCCTCGTATCATTCCACCATCTCTCAATCTATATAAACCTCTGATGTCCCAACCTGCTGACCCAACCATCCCAGTGGGGGATACAGGTGATGAGAGAATAGACACAAGTCCGTCATCATCTACCCTACTTTATATCTTTAGCCTTACAGAGCTCTGTCACTTGTTACAGTCGGAAACTCCAATGTCCCTCGGTCAGAACAACTTCAACCGCCACAGGGCCAACCCACTCTTAGCGATGGTGCTGAACCCATTTTCAACATGTACGTAAAAATGTCGCAAGAGGAAGATGACAAAATGGCCGATCGCTGGCAAAAGGATGCAGATGGTATCCTCATTTTCGTCAGTTCTCATCTTACCTCCCATATTGAGCGTAGTGACCAACATGAACACCGTAGACCGGTTTATTCTCTGCTGCAGTTGCGGCATTGCTCGCAGTATCAATCCAAGACTTGAGGCCAAATCCACAGGATACAACTACATTCTATCTCGCCAACATCTATCGACTTCTCGCCGACCCGAACACGACTCGCGTGTCGATTCTTGCCAATAATGCTACACCTCCCCCATTCTCTCCACCGAGATACGCAATCTGGGTCAATTCACTATGGTTCCTGAGCTTGGTCATCAGTCTCACAGGTGCACTTCTGGCAACATTGTTACAGCAGTGGGCCCGTCGATACCTCACGGCGACTCAACCACCGCGATTAAGTCCACACAAGCGAGCACGAATCCGTTGGTTCTTTGCAAATGGAATGGAAAAGTTTCACCTTCCTTTGGCAGTTGAGACGTTGCCCACCCTGCTGCACGTTTCCCTGTTCCTATTCTTTTCCGGGCTTCTTGTATTCTTGTTCAACATCAATCACACCACTTTCAGCATCGTTTCTTGGTGGATCGGGCTTACTGGAGGGATATATGGATGCATCGTGTTGGTGCCAATCTTCCATCATGACAGCCCCTACTATTCGCCCCTTTCATTCTCAACCTGGTTCCTTCTTAATGGCGTGCTTTACCAAGTCTTCCGCGTTCTCACCTTCGTCATAAGCTTCCTTGATTGTTTTACCTCCACAACCTATACACGCTTTTATACGATGATGGAAGCTTATCGCGAACGGACATCGTGGGGTATAGTGAAGACAGCCCAAGAACGTGCTTCGAATATGTCAGCGGAAATCGACGGTCATGTTTTGACATGGACATTCGATGCTCTGGACGAAGACCACGAACTGGAGCAGTTCTTCGAGGCAATCCCTGCGTTCTCTACTTCACAAGTGGTCGACGAACCCAAACGAACACTTGCCAATCTGGATGTTCGGGTTTTGACTGCGGCTTGCGAAGGATTTTTGATCCGTACTTTCTCATCTCGTATGCTCTCTGATAGGATCAAAGAAAGGCGGTTCTTACTCTGCATGCAGGCAATAGATGCACTCGATTTCTCGTTTTTTCCCTCGTTTGCCTTCCTCTCACAGGTTTTTGGTCCGCCTTCCATGGATGGAGTGTTGCAGTCCGTTCCAATCGGGCACTTACTCAAAAGCCGATGCCATACTAGTAGCAAAAGCTCAAACGCTTTATTTGCACAAATGATAGTTGTTGTGATCATTGCAAGTGCACGAGAACGCGATGATCGTTGGAAGATGCTCGTGATCGATCAGTTAGGGATATCAGAAGATGTTCTAGATGACTACCTGGCACATGGTGACAGCGTAATGCTTGCCAACTGGATCCACTTCGCTCACCAGTTCGTTTGCTTCGATATCACGCCTTCAAGTTATTGGTTGTATGTAGTACAGCTGGAGAAGGTTCAACCGATCATTTCCAAATTCGACATTCGACATACTCTTCCTGGACTGCAGCACGACTTCTGTGCTTTGTGGAACCAATTAACCCGAGAAGCGCATAATTCCGAATCTTACTTGGCTAGATTTGTTCTGAGATTCAATCGGCATCATTTTGTCGCTTTACATCGAGGCATCCCGACCGCTTTCGATGCTTCCACCGATGATTCTGACCCTATCCTGCTCCGGCCATCATCGTACCCATTGTGTAACATCCCGGGTCATCACCCCACTCATTCACTCATTCACCCTCTCGATCCCGATCTGAACAACATCGCGCCATCCTTACCCGCATTGAACCCAGATCATACCCACATACATATCACAGAACAGTCATCTCCACATGGTGTACCTAATGCTACCACAATCATCCAGCCTCGCCACCCACCAGTCAATGTTGGGAACAATGACTTTGCCAATACTTTACCTAACCCAGTTCTCACCATTGCGACACCAGTTATCTCGCCTATGGACAGCTCAGAGTCTGATACTCGGTCCGACATGGTAGCCTCGACTGCGATCTCTCCATCAATTCCATCTAGTGGTGCCGTCGATTGGCTGTACAAGACAGACTTGGATGCTGACTCTCCTTCGATGGTACCTGACGTTCAATCATCGTCTTCACCTATACCAGCCTCCAGTGACACGCTTCATGCGGATCCCCTGATGTCCTCCGAGTCGGCCTCTCCCACATCGCAAATCGGCCTAACTACTCCTGGTTCAAGATCGTTGACGCTAGGCTCAGTTCCGGAAATATCTTTTACACCTCCGCAGGTGACCTCCGATTCGCAGTCAAACTTGCCAGAGGATGATGCAACGTTCGATACCCATGACAACTCCCCGGCCACAGACCTTGCACAGCCTGAGCATCTCATCGACACAACACCCTCTTGCGACGTTGATAGCCCACTGTAAGGTCAATTAGTTGGACGCTGTCATACGTTGTCGGGAAAGTATTTCGAAATCGGTAAGCTGCTTGTCTTTGAGCCGTGTCAAGGCTGACGTATTACTGCAGCGTAGGCGTGTTTGAGTATTATGTTACGTTCCATATCCATACATGGTTTTCTTGATTCACAAATACTTCTCACTAGCTCATCTCTATGTCTCCTCTCTTTCTTGATTTATATTTCTGTGCCTTTTGTGCCTTCTGTCTGTGATAATGCGTATGTAGACTTTTTTCTCAATTAGTTACTCAGAGCTTGCGCTGAATATTGAATCGCCACACAGGTGCGTACGTTGTGGCGTTTGCCGCGATTGTTTTATCGATAGTATTTTTCGAGCTGGTTCTTTGGGCGGATAAATACGATGGGACCCGTCTTGTCTCGTAGCTCTGAAAAGCAAGATAAGGCGTTTCTAAGTGATGATACAGGTACATCCATCCCGTCTACAGTCTACGTAGCTGCTCAACTTTCACCACGACCCAATTTATCAAGGAGCCTACGCCCTGCTCGTACCATTCCTCTCTTGATACCCAAAACTCTTCTCGTTTCATAATGTCCGCAAAAACGGTACCCGCAAGGAAGACCATGTGCTTCCTGCGAGCAAAACAGAAAGCGCAGGGCCATGTCGGCGCCATATGAAAAATAGAAGGGCCGGAGAATACAGGGGCAGCGATGACGAGAAACCTCAGCTAGACGTACATTCAGACGAGAAGGGTCGCGATTGAGCACGCGCGTGAGGTACAGTTGCTTCATTTCGTTTGCGAGGCGGCTAGGGAGGCCAGGGTACATGCTCGATCCGCCGGAGAGCACGATGTGCTTGTACAGCTCCGCGCAGGAATAGTACAAATTAGAAGGTTGAAAGATATCGATATCAAGATATCACGGGCCTATCTCACGTTGTAGCTCTCCACCAGCGTGGTAGTCTCTTCTGCCAATCGGGTGTCCATGTCGAAGTCATAGCTAGAAGACGTTTTCAACGACGCAGCGAAAGGTGCATAAGGGGATAATATAAATCGTACCTGACGTAGCAAAGCTTTCTCCTTGATCTCCCGAACGGTCTCATCAAAGTTGGCTGTCCGGTTGAATGGGTACCCGCGCATGAGCAGGAGCTTTGATTAGATACCGTGTGATGGCGATATCGAGTCGTCTCGTGAGATGGGTAGCGCAAAGCCATCATATACCGGAACGATATGCGCCACGCCGTCGCCAGAGTCGACCACAACACCGGTCGTCCGGCCTGCAAAGGTTAACGCTCAACATCAGCGCTGCTCTCCTTTCTTTTTGCAGGCCCGCCTCCTTCCGCCGGCATCCCCATGACAGCCGAAAGCAAGGGAGCAGCGGAAATGATGACGACGAAAGCCCGTTGTACATGCAGTTGGCCGAGGTAGGAATAGGAGGACGGGGAGAAAGGAGGTAGGAGAACGCACCTTGCGCATAAAGCGCCAGCACTGCCTGAGTACTGTAGCGACGTACACCTATACTCAACATAACTTGACACATCCGCTGCCTGTTGGCTCTCGGGATCACCGGTGGCTCGGTGAGTAGGACCTTGCGCCCCGCGGGATTGACGCGAAGTTTCTCGAAGAACGTGTAGTCCCAAAGGTACTTCATATACTCCCAGTCGCGAACGAAGCCATGTCCCATCGGCTGCGTGACTTGCGGATAGTTGCGTAGCGCGCCGGCCTCGTCTTCCACCATGATATCTTCGATGATTGCGTCCCCGACGCGCTCTTCTGCGCGCAGAATTGGTCGTCCAATCACAGATCGAAATTCTGCGATAAATTTTTATCAGTGAACGTAACTAAAAAAAAATCTCGTACCAACCCACTCACAGTGCTCAGGAAAATCAGAGCCAGCATATCTACTTTGACGAACTGTGCGGTTCATATATAGGTCATCGCTAGTCGCTCGAGTTGTATTGAGGGATAAGTAGATAGATCTTTGATAATTATTTTCTAAAAAAAAAAACTAATCGGGTTTAGTTTTCAATAACAAATCTGCGATGAAGACACGGTCCCTGCATGACGTGTTGACGGCTCACTATGCTCATTGTGACTGCGGATTATGAAACGACAATTTCAGTTCTAGGTGTGTAGCGAGAGAAAACTAACACATGTAATAAACCACGTCAACTTGAACACACTGACAATGCTACTCCCATATCAGCTAGTCTGTAGTACGATATCGTGTCCTCTGGCCCAGTGCCTCCCCCCCTTTCGTCACGTAAACTGGATATTCAAATTGCGTAAACATGCCTAATGATGATGGGTACACGAGTGGTGCCCACGGCAACAGCAAAGACACATGGGCTCCGAACCCTTTGATGGGCGAGAATAGTGTGCTCTCCAGCCAAGGCTCAAGCCGTTGCCTATTGGCCAATCGTTCCAGGCGTCGGCTCCAGCCGGCCCACTGCGATTTACGACGGTCCGACATGAGAGAGGTAGGCCAGGAGGGGTCTGCCATGAAACGTTTGTCGTTACGCTTCTTAAAGGGAACGTCTTTGGGTGAGAAGCCGGGCATGGCTGTGGCCGAAGACTGTGACGGAGGCGAGGAGGGAGAAGAATAAAGAGGCACAGGAAAGTGAAGGATGGTTCAACTGAGCGAGAAAGAGAACGACAACGGCGTGGCAAGAGAAAACAATTAACGTTGACAGAGTGAACGAGGGAAGACGGTTGACAGAATCAACAATGAATGAGGATGAAAGAAAGAGGGAAGGACCGACAAGATTATATACATGTGGAGGGGAGACTCGGATGAATTCGGAATTTAACTGCCATACTGTCACGTGACCAAGCGATTAGCTGAGGGATTCGGTAGCTGCAGCGACGCCAAGAGTGACGCAGATGTATTCGACAACGAAAAAAAAAGTGAGGTCCTGGCTTCCATTTTCCCGACACGTAGGCACTGTAAGGATTTTAGGTCGCCACTTCCGCCACAGGAGAAATTCCAGTTCCAGTTGGATTTTCAACGCTCCCATATTGAACTCCACGGGAGAGCTGTAGCCGTGCTTTGATATCACTGCGCACCTTTCATTGCGATGCTGAAGACTTCCAGCCAAAGGAGGAGTATATTTCCAAATAGATGACTTTATGCGTTTTTACGCTCTATATGACGAATCGATCAATTATTGCCCTCTTTTGTGCTTGACATTTTCTTGAAAGCAAAAGTTCCTCTCCCATGTCATGTACTCGAAGAGGACTTTGTGGACCGTAAATCGAGCGTGATTGAATACCATGGGTCATCGCCATCAGGGTATATATTGTGCCCATGACTTTCGCGAGTATCTTCCATACCCCTGGTCAGAGCTTGTCGCGACTGGACTTGGGGGGAGTTACCCGATGATCGGCTCAATCGTCAACTCGCATAGATGACTGGTAAAATGTTGCCTTGACTATCTCGAGTCGATGACTCTGGAGGTTGGAGGACAAGGATGTGAAATGAGGAAATCCTAAACTGTGGCTAAACCGGACCCGATGACGACGGTGTTTCCGCTTCCAAGCCCTACGCTACCCGAGTTTACCACCTTGCTTCTTAAAGGACCATATCATGCCTCTGCACCCATTCATCTTTGCTTGACCCACCTCGCGAACCGTCCAGGAACAAGAGCCATCCTCTTATCGCCATCCCGAGATAACTTTATCGCGGCTTTACGCGACCTCAACGACGATTGGCTCAACGAGTGCGGGGGATATGGTGCTGTCTCTCAAGTTTTGTCCAGGGTGGATGTGTTGTTTGTATTCTTCATTCATGCTCCCTTTAACCAGATCGGCTAAGCTTGCTCCAGCTACCCATCCACCCCAGATCACGCATCGTTAGCTCTCTCGATGCTAAGGGCCTCACACCCAGAGACAGCACCATCTCAACTAGAGATTGCATCGCCTTGTCTTTTACTACTTCACGAATTCTCTTCATATTTTCTTGACCAGGAGAATTCCCACCTGTAAGTTGTTCAACACATGATTCCCGCGTTTTGTTGATGCGGTTGAATAGTTACACCCTCGCCTCATACATGTCCTTGGTTGCCCATGCCCTCACTACGTTGAGTTCCCTGTCAGAACAATCATCTCCGTATGTTTTGCGTTTTGGCATCTCGTGGATCAGACAGATCTTTGCCGTAGATCTCAGGTGTCTCTCGTCCTCATGGATTCCAGGCTTGATTTCTTAAGCCTACCGGTCGTGAGAGCATCTAATCATGCTTCAGACTTGGATATGGGCGGCCAGCACGACCAGTCCTATCCTGTGGCATTGTCGATACACCAATATTTTGAATGGGTTGGTACTTTTGAGTCCAGTGCGTTCAAGAACTATTTCATACGCTCACGTGCTCATATGAGAAGTGGAGTTGTCGCCTTCACAGTCGGGATCATTCACATACTCATTGCGCTTATACGAGACAACACGAGAAGACGAGAAGGCTGAGATTGTTTGGAGGTGGGGACGAGTTGAGGGACAGCCTCGGGTATTCAATGACCGCCCTGGCGTGGTTTATACATGGCAATGAATCACTGTACAATCTGGCCATCACCCGATGGAGCCGGAAACCACCTGACGGGAATTGCTTTTGTAAAATATGGTAATTTTATTCGAGACTCGAATTACAGTACTCCTTTTCAAATAAGTTACAACACTTCCACGTCGAGCTACATACTTTTCACAGCTTGTGTCTCCGACATCCACGACACAACAAGCTTGAAGCTGGTAGGAGTCCCCTCTATCGACTCAAACACATCCATGAAATCCTCATGCACCCCGGGCCCCGCCAAGCAGGCGTGCGATCCCGTCCTTGGCGATCGCGGCGGCGGCGGATCCATGGAGTGTTGGCCCGCCTTGCAAAGCACCTCAGCGAAGACGCGCTTCGAGGCCAGTCCACTACCCATGAGGCTCGAGTCCCGGCTCAAGGTGGTGCTGCATGCGCGGGTGTGATGCAATGTCGGACGCCGTACGCGAACAGCTGGCACGTGCGCCGACGTCCCGTGTGTCGTTACACGCGTAGGATGGCGCGTCCGTGCCGACTCGGAATTCTACTCACAGTGAGATGAGCAGTGTCCCGCAAAGGAGTTCCTGAAGTGGAGGAGCTGTAGGCAGCGACGGGTGCGGATGCAGCATCGGCGACGCGACTTGTAGCACGAGGTTTCGGCTTGCCAAATCGGTGTGACTGCGGTCCGGAGCCGGAATGCATCGCTTTGTTTATGCGGAATTGACGCTCGCGTATTCGTCTGCCGTTCGTCTGCCGTATCATCACACCATCACTCAATTATATTAAACCTTTGATGTCTCAACCTGCTGACCCAATCATCCAATTGGAGGATACGGGCGATGAGAGAATAGACACAAGTACGTCATCCTCTACCTACTTTATATCCTTATCTTCACAGAGCTCTGTCACTCTTTACATGTTTTACAGCCGGAAACCCCAATGTCCCTCGGTCGGAACAACGTCAACCGCCACAGGGCCAGCCCACCCTTAGTGATGGGGCTGAACCTATTTTCAACATGTACGTGAAGATGTCACAAGAGGAAGATAACAAAATGGCCGATCGCTGGCAAAAAGATGCAGACGGCATCCTCATTTTCGTCAGTTCCTCGTGTTACCTCCGTGCATTGAGCGTAGTGACCAACGTGAATACTGTAGGCCGGTTTATTCTCTGCTGCCGTTGCGGCATTGCTCGCAGTCTCAATCCAGGACTTGAGGCCAAATCCACAGGACACCGCTGCATTCTATCTCGCCAACATCTATCAACTTCTCGCAGACCCGAACGTATCTCGCGCGTCTATCGTTGCCACTCCAGCCACACCACTCCCGTTTTCCCCACCGAGATACGCAATCTGGGTCAATTCTCTATGGTTCCTGAGCTTGGTCATCAGTCTCACAGGTGCACTTCTGGCAACATTGCTACAGCAGTGGGCCCGTCGACACCTCACAGTCACCCAACCACCGCGATTGAGTCCACACAAGCGAGCACGAATCCGTTCGTTCTTCGCAGATGGAGTGGAGAAGTTTCATCTTCCTTTGGCAGTTGAGACGTTGCCGACGTTGCTGCACGTTTCTCTGTTCCTATTCTTTTCCGGCCTCCTTGTTTTCTTGTTCAACATCAATCACACCACATTCAGTATCGTTGCTTCGTGGGTTGGACTTTCAGGAGGGATATATGGATGCATCGGGTTGTTGCCAATCTTCCATCATGACAGCCCCTACTATTCGCCCCTTTCATTCTCAGCCTGGTTCCTTCTTAATGGCGTGCTCTACGAAGTCTTCCGCGTTATCACCTTCGTCACACTTTTCCTTGATTGCTTTAACCCCCCAACCTTTATACGCTTTCATACGAGGAAGGAAGCTTATCGCGAACGGAGGTCGTGGGGTATAGTGAAGACAGCCCAAGAACGTGCTTCGAAAATGTCAGCGGAAATCGACTGTCATGTTTTGAAATGGACATTCGATGCTCTGGATGAAGACCACGAACTGGAGCAGTTCTTCGAGGCAATCCCTGCGTTCTCTACCTCACAAGTGGTCCACGAACCCAGACGAATGCTTGCCAAACTGAATGTTTGGGTTTTGGCTGCGGCTTGGGATGGACTGTTGATCCGTACTTTCTCATCTCGTTTGCTCTCTGAGAGGATGAAAGAAAGGCGGTTCATACTCTGCATGCAGGCAATCGATGCACTCGACTCCTCGTTTCCGTCTTCCAACTTCCTCTCGCAGGTCTTTGGTCCGCCTGCCATGGACGGAGTGTTGCAGTCCGTTCAAATGGGACACTTGGTCAGAAGCCGACGCCATCGTAGCAAAGGCTCAAACGCTTTATATGCGCAAGCATTAGTTGTCGCTATCATTGCAAGCGCACGAGAACGTGATGATCGTTGGAAGTTACTCGTGAAGGATCAGTTAAGGATATCAGAAGATGTTCTCGAAGACTACCTCGCACATGGTGACAGCGTGTTGCTCGCCAATTGGATCCACTTCTTTCCCTTCTTTCACAAGCATCTTTGGGATTCTGTAGCGCTGGAGGCGATTCAACCGATCATTTCCAAATTCGACATTCGAAATACTCTTCCTGGACTGCAGCATGACTTCTGTGCTCTGTGGAACCAATTCACTCGAAAAGCGCATAAATCCGGATATCGTCGTATCACTAATTCTGTTCTGAGACCCAATCTGCATCTTTTCATCGCTTTACATCAAGGCACCGATGCCGTCCCGACCGACTTCGATGCTTCCACCGATCATTCTGGCCCCATCCTCCAGCAGCCATCCTCGTACCCATTATGTAACATCCCGGGTCATCATCCTGATGGAATAACAGATGAAACCACTCATTCACCTATTCACTCACGCTTCGTTCATCTTGTCGATGCCCATTCCGATGCCGAGGCCGATGCCGATCTGAACGACCTCGACCCCTTGCAGCACCTGACGTACCACCCTTACCCAATCAATCAGTCTTCCCACTCACCAGTCAATGTTGGAAACGAGGACTTTGGCAATACTTCAACTGACTCAGCCCTCACCATTGAAACAGAAAGTCAACCCAACGCACCAGTCAATTCGCCCATGAACATATCTGAATTTGATATTCAACCCGCAATAGTAGCCTCGACTGTGATCTCTCCTTCGCTGCCTTCTGGCAGTTCCGGCGACAACACATACTTGCAGGTTGTCCCTTCTTTGATGATACCTGACATTCCATTACCCCCTTCACCTGTACCAGTCTCCAATGACACCCTTCCTGATCCCCTGATATCCTCCGAGTCAGCCTCTCCCACATCACAAATCGACATAATTACTCTTATTTCAGGATTGTTGACGCAAGGCTCAGTTCCGGGAATCACTTTCACACCTCCGCAGGTGACCTCCGATTCGCAGTCAAACTTGCCAGAGATTGATGCAACGTTCGATACCCATGACAACTCCCGAACCCCAGGGCTTTCTGATATGGCGGCGACCTTTCAACAGCCACACGAACCAGCAACGCCGGCCCTTGACGTGGTTACAGACCTTTCGCGGCATCCTGCAGACATAGCACCCCCTCGCGACGCAGTAGAATCGAAGAGGTCTTCTACTCTCTAAAGGTGAGATAGAGCCATATGTTGCCGTGAATGTCGACATTAACTTTATGCGAGTTCAAGCCTTGTGTTATGTTTCGTATTCATATGCGGTCCTGCTACTGCTGACTTGATTCACAACTCCATTAATCGTCTCTATGTTTCTCTCATATGGCATTTACTCCCGCACTAGTTTATTTTTAGTATGACCCTTCTTTCTTGATTTATCTTGCTCTTTATTTCTGTACATCCCTTCTGCCCTTTTGTGAACGTGATATTGCCCAATGAATCCTTCTGGGTCATGCGCTGTCTACACGCAGGTGCGTTACGAGCAGTATCCAGCCAAGGGGTTCCTAAAGCAGTGGGGCTGTAGGCAACGACGGGTGGGTATGCAGTATCGGCGACGAGACTTACAGCGCCAGGTTACCGCCAAGTCGCTTGCGATGACGACGTTAAGCGAGACGGGCCGTTGTCCAGCAGATACTTGATGACGGCCAATTTTTCACGCGGCTAAGTCGGGAAAGGGGGTATACGGATGCAAGGATTCCGATGACCAGAACGCGGAGCGTGTTCTGCTCGACGTTGAGAACCAGGCACGATCGTTGTATTTGTTTGAGGTATCCGAATCAATATGATCTCTTTCAATGAATAAGGGTCCTTTGTTATCCAAAAATCGGGTTCAGTCTTGGTGGTGGGGTCTCTTAGCCGGATCATGGGGCATGATGTGAGGTCTCACATGCAAAAATCAATCAGTGGAACCCATATTTTCTACTTGGTTTTCTTCATGGATGCAGGGGGTGAGATTGATGAAATCCGTTCATCGTAAAGCAGGCGATAACCGAACACTAGGCCCCCAAAGAAAACACTGGCAATCTATCCTTACGAAGTCGACGTAGGCCATATAACGCAGCCTCTGGTGGCACTATGAGAGAAAGAAAGTGATAAAGAACTCCGTTGTTGGCAAGATTGTTCCTCGTATATATGCTGCTCCGCACTTCCGAGTAAGTTAGACATATGCATAGCTTCACCGCCGATGCACGCCGACACGTGATACTTATACAGAGCTGGTGCACAATGAATTTGTTGTCAGCCTTGCGGAGACAAACTTGATGCAACGGAGTGGGCGCCGCTAAATGAGCGAAGCGTTTCTGAACTAGAAATATAGTGCGTATGGTACAGCACGGATGGATGGGCATTTCAGGTCCATTTGTGGCATGCGGAACTTCCCGAAAAAGTTGCTCAGCGCTCAGCACACCCCAATGGCTCGCAGCGCTCGTACTCGCTGCTGTATTTATTCCAGCATCCAACCACACTAATGTTCCACAGTCTCATGGATACCTTTAGCGACTTAACATTCAACACGAACTCGTACCAGGTGTTACATTTTCCGACGGTCTCAGTATGGCTCGCCTGACCTTGCTCTATTCTGGCGCAGGCTTACGTGGATAATATTTTTTGTTTGCGGACGAGTAACGTGGCGCACACAACGCGGACGATATGTCGAGATCAAAGAGAAAAGCGTGGAAAGGGGGAGATGCTACGTGACGGATAAAACAATGTAACATCTTGGTGAGTGACCGGCTCATGCGGATAACGCAACCCCTTTCCTGTGTCCCATTGGTGTCGTTGCTCTCAAAAACGCTGTCCGGGGGAATGGAGCCTCAGAGGCAGAAGACTAAATGTATCAGGGGGGCAATTCGCTTAGACGCTAGGAACAACCGCCCATCACCAACAGAATGGAATCATTTACAAGTGCCATATTTCTCGTGAGAAATTTCTCCTGCCGTCACTGTACAACAACTAACTTACACCTGTTCCTTTTCTATCACCTTGGCCACATCTTGCTATACCATCCGTCATACCTGTGAGAAAGAAGATTCATGACTTCGTGAAGGGAGAGGACTTAAAAATGATTGGCCGTTCCTGATAAAGTTACAGGAAACGCACATATCATACAGTACCAACAATCAGCGATAGATCGCCTCATTTATCTGCTCGTCTTTTCTGTTGGCCGCTTCTTCCATTACTTCTTGACCCCTAATATCTGTGCGCCTTTTACAAAAGAGGACCAGGTACGTACCGCGTGATGTTCTTAGCTTGCTTCTCTGTCAATTCCTACTAACGGTTGTGACCCTAAAATGTCAGAACATGACACTTTCTAATTGGTATCTCTCGTCAGGGGGTCTCCGTCTACCAAGCGCTTTCCTGCCATCTTCCGAATTCCCCGCCACCCGCATTCCTTCGCTTATGCGAGGACACTTCCTCCAGCACACCTACGATTCAGGAAAACGTCGTGCACCTGGACCCTCACCGGGATCCTGAACCACCGCATGCGACCGTTCAGTAACTCCACTGAAGAGCCTGATACAGCATGTACCGTGCCCTTCTGTGTGAGGCCACTCGGAAATGCTGTGGCATTGAGCGCTTGAATGCAATATATATATGCCCAGCCTTCCTCCTACCAATTGACTACGATCTACTGCCAGTGGGCTATCTGCGAAAGTCTTTTAGCAACTTTCTACGCTCCATTCACTTAGCAAATATATCTAATGTCACATGAATTCATCGAGCTAGAATGCTTACCTAGTGGCGATTGGCATTGGTATCCTACCCTACTCAACTGGTGTCCTTCTCGTTTTGACTTATATGCACAGGCAATCCGGAACTACAGGGAGAATCCATCAGTGATTCTATCGATGGGTCAGGCCCTCTCGTTAACATGTACCTCGGTTTAGCCGACGAGGCTGACAAAGCGATGGCAAAGGCTGGAAAAAAGACGCCGATGGGGCCATTCTTTTCGTGAGCGCAATTACTTATTCTCGGAGTCGTACATGCCAATGTCGACCGAAATGCCAAGGCTGGTTTGTTCTCTGCTGCTGTCGAGGTATTGCTCCCAGTATGAATGAACGACCTTCAACAAATTCATCGGATATTTCGGCATCCTATCTAGCAAATATCTACCAGTTACAGGTGGATCTCACGTCGTGTCTGGGTTAATTTGCTCCGGTTCTTGAGCTTCGCTAATAGTCTGGGTTGTGCCCTGTTGGCCACATTGGTAAAGCAATGGCTGCGTACACCATGGAAGGTGGGCCAACGACGAACGCATTGCGAGTTTAGGGGCTGGACATTGTGAGGAACTGTGGTCGGTTGATGTGGTGCCTGAATGCTTTGGGGCTCAAGATTATTGTCACGGCACTGACAGTACTGTAGTCGCTAAGTCCTCTGGAAACACGGGTCACTGCCCCAATTTCACATATCCGTGCTCAAGCTCAGACGTATGCCAGCCCTCGATTAATCCACCACCTACCCTCTCTCGGCATCATCAGTGAGTGTCTCTTCGCGGGAGGGGGAGCAAGTGTACCGTCACGGTCGTTTTAAACGAGGGACGCCGAATCCCAAAAATCAAGCGATGAGCCGCTCAACGCTTGCCAGGATTCAACGAGGTGAAGTGAAGAAATCGAAGCTTTTGGGACGGCCCAGCCCCTTCTTGAAATTGGTCGTTAACCGACGGAGAGCGAGACTTTCAGCCCGGGTGATGCCCGGTCCCGGTGTGGCGCAGTGGCGTGGTGTAGTAACCCAGCGATCGTGCCGTGGCATCAGGAAATTGTACATAAACTTTTTTACTTTTGTACTTTTGCAAGCTCCCCCAAGTAAAAAAGTCAAAAAGTGGGAAAGTCAAATTTTGGTTGTATTATTGAAATGACCACAAGTAAAAAAAGTGATTAAGCAAAAAAAAAAGTGTGCCCAAGTCGTAAATTTTCGATGATCGCAAACGGATCTAGAACTAAACAGATGCAAATAGTGTCTCACGTGCACCTACAGTATGTGATGGTTTTCCACCCCAACGCTTGCCTGCCATTGGGAGCACCATCGCAGATGCCGTTTCTCACAGAATGGTCTTTCAGACCTTATCTCACCTATGACCTGTCATTTCCTTTCCACCCCTTCTTCCTTTCCCAGGTATTCTGTTCCCTCAACCCGGAATCGCGCCACCACAACCCTCTCTGTGCTTGGCATGAACCAACTTCGGGACAATCTAGGTAAGCCGCAAATCTGAACACCCAACCCCTCTTTCTTATTTTGTTTTTTTTCGTTCAGTGTTTGATTGTGCCACATCCCGAGCACTCACCGGCATTGCCGCCTCATTCTCTTTCAAGTCCTTCCTTCCCCCAGCACTCTTTCGGCCCAAGGAGTGGGAGAAAGTACACTCAGGAGGAGCTTAGAGAGGCACAATCTCTACGCGAATTCAGTCGGAACCTCAAGTGCTTAATGCTCATGCGTCAAACTTTGACCGAGTATCTGTCGACATCACGTATCCTCCAGGCGTTCGCTGATGAAGCACCAAACTTGACTTGCCTCACCATCTATGAAAACATTGACTATGTATGTATCAGCGCATAAGTTTTTGATCAGCTTGCTTATGTGTCCATTGTAAGGTGGACTCTACCAGTACCCTCGGATCTTGTCTTCAAACTCGTTTTTGCGCCTGCCCTAAACATCGACCCGATTAGGACGTTTCAACACCTTCAACCCGCCGTCGCGCCCTTCCGCAAAACCAACAATCTCCACGATCACCAACTCCGACGCGTCCCCAGCTGCAGAAATCGATTGGACAGCCTTTGAGGTACTCGGACTTGTGCATATTGAGTATCTCCCACCGTTGGGACCTTCATTTCAGCCTTTTTGGCAGTGCTTACTTTAGTTTACTTGGATCTTTTTAGCCCTCTTTTCAGACGTTTTTCTATCATACCGGTGCTACAAGACGACACCTATCAGCATCCTGCCACTCTTCCACCGCCCCTTACCCTCATTTTATGGACTATCGAGCGACATCGTGCACGACGCCGGGCTGTTCGGAGCGTTGCCGATGCAGCGCCTCCTCGGATGAGGCCTCACATCCCTTTCTCCTTCGTCTATCATTCGTTTCACACTATTTTAGAACATCCTAGGGGGGAGTGCGTCCCAGCATTGTCCTCAAAGACCTTTCCTCTTTCGTTTGCTTGAACTACTTACAGAAAACTTATATAAAGGCCTTGCCCATTGGCCTAGAAGGGCATCCAATAAATCTTTCACTTTCCGATCACTAAGCTTGCCTCGAAAACTAAGAACTCGTCTCGTTTTACTCTCGTCATGTCGCGTCTCGTCTCTCGTCGTCTATGCCGCTCATTACATCGTCACCTCCATCCGTGCGTTTCGAATACTTCCCACATCCGACGTTCGATTCCTTCCTAATCAAGTTCCTAATACAGGAATCGTACTACTATCGTCCCGATCGTTCCCGCCCACGTCCCTCCGAAGACTTGTCGACTCCCCTACACTTCCCCAAACTTGCCCGTGCTCTCCGGAGTACGTTCACCATGGATGGCTATTTTGTAAAGTCTGCAATGGAGAACAAGCAGCTGTGCGTGGGTGCCATGGGGTTGCACCAATGGAGGTGGACATTTTCAGCACATCACGGTGACAAGGTCGGGATCAATGTTGGATAGGTGGTGCTACGCTGCTACCCATGAGTTGCCTGTAAGGCCCAGTTTTGGCCCCAGTTTGATAACTAGATTGTCTTAGTGATTCATCTATGCCCTTTCCCCCTAGTTTACTTCATCTTGTTGATTTACAATCAACTTTTTAACTTTGAGTACTTATGGTACTTTCTTCACTTTGTGTACCTTGTGTGCACTTTTTTACTTTTTCAAAAAATTGTTGATACCCACTTTTAACAAAACGTAGGTTCCTTTTTGACTTATTCAACTTATTCAACTTTATCGACTTGAGAGGGCTCATATGAGCTCATATGAGCTTGTATGAGCTCATACGAGCAGAAAAAAGTTTTATGCAGGGTTCCTGATGTGGACATGACGTCCATTCGGTTTGTCGGCCACCCACAGCAATCTGTGCGCTGACGATGCATCCTAGAATGGCGGGGACCAGGATTCATAGAGGACAGAAGGCAGATATCTCTAATTTCTACGATCAGGTGACCACAATATAGTGGTCTTGCCCACCAACACCGGCATTCATCGTACAGACGCCTTAAAAATTGTTTTTGAAAAATGATAAATACCGGCCTGAATTCCCGATCCTCCGGTCAAGGTATCGTCATCGTCTTCTCCCGTAGACAACCACTCAGGGGGAACTGGAGTCACTGGATATTCGCGGCGTTGAAAAACACCACTCCCGCAAACCAGTACAGCGCCAGCGCCACAACACCTCGCGGCAGGTCCGCGCTAGTGTTAGGCCATCACTGATTGAGATCCGCGGGGATTAGAAGACGTCCGGTACATATCCGATGACAGCTTTTTGACGTCGAGTATGCTGTGCATCAGAGTGGACTTTGTTCTTGAAGGGGAAATGATATTGCCTTTCTGAGGTTCGAGTGATTCTTCACGCATGTTCATATGCACGTCTTGGGAGGCTCATGAGGGCATGGCCCGATCCAGATGGAGATGGCACTCGGTCTGAGGGTACGCCCGTGAGAGAAAGGATCGTCGAGGTCGAAGGTAGGATATGCACGAGGGTCGACATGCGAGAGGAATCCCCAATCTCCGTGTCATTGTCGAGCTATAACCAGTCTACATGCATAATGCCCGGTAACCTCCAGGTAAACCTTCCACCACGAACCAACCCGAGAGCCATATGGGCCCTGAGCGTCGGTCACTCGCCCACGAAGTCCCACCCCGCGCGCGGAGCCTTGTCCCATAACGACCTTGTCGCTCGATAACGTCAACGTCAGTTATCTGCCAGTTAAACCCTGACGGCAGAGGAGTGCCGCACTAATGGCTTGTGCGGTACGGCCACGCCGTCAATGCCATATATACGAAAGCCGCGGCTGAAATGTAGATGAGTGCGCAGAAGGCGATAGTTTTGTTGATATGGAAGAGGAATTCGACCAGGCCTACAAAGAAGAGGAAGATGGATATGTGTAATAGGGTGGTCGTTGTCTCGATGGCACGAGACATTTGGGATTCTTTGGCGTCACTAATGGCGTCCACGTGCATACACGCGCGTTTGTGGGGGCAAGGAGCGAGTTTCGTATACCCTCGGGCTCGTTGCTGAATCGCCATAGCGAAGACTACGCAGGTAAGACTGAGGAATAAACTGAGGAACAAAAGCACATTGATCCGGATGGCCGAAGCAGTTGGCTTGAAGGGCGCAATACTGTATGCCTCGACGTTCTGAATGGGCACCCCATTGGAAATGTCGACGAGTTGCTGAGATAATTGCGTGAAGAACGCTTTGGCTTCGTCAGCCGAGTCCGGAGATAATAGTCGATAGCTTTGGATGATGAAAGTTAAAACGGTGATCGAGAAAAGACCGGCCTTGGAAAATAAAATAAAAATTGCTTTTAGGAAGTCAAGTGAGAGGGTGGATAGTACCCACACCCAGGAGGAATGCCCATGCGTCTGATTCCCAACTTTCGGCTATCTCCATGTACCGTTCCCGCTCTCCGGCTTCAGTCATGGTGAACCGCGTCGACCATAGCTTTCCGGAAGCTTTTTCACAACGGTCACCTGCTACTCGAATGAGACAAGAAGACTCTGTCAAAAAACTCAAGCGCGACTTACCATTCAGCTGAGCCTCAATATCAACCTCAGTGACACTGGGGTTTGGAGTTGCCATCTCTACGAGTCCAAAAAGCGTGATAGGGAATAAAAGAAAGAAAGAACTGCACGCCAAGCCAGAAGGCAAGTCTATATATCAACTTTTCTAGCGTTGTCCACCCTTCAGGGCATCATTCAGCTGTCGATCACGTTGACCTGTCAAACAAACTCATCGAGGAGCGCTCATACAGGCCTGGGGGTCCTTTTAATAGACTATACCCTATCCGACAACTGTACATATAAATGACTTTTGTTGTTGCTTTGCTAATTTTCTTTTTTCTTTTTTTTCAATTTCACGGACCGTTTCTTTTGCCCATCGCGCTCTCCGCGACCCCCCTCGGCCTGTTGATAACCTCCATTTGGAACAAGAGCTCCTCCTTTCATTCATACAATGGCTTATGTCGTTGCAAATCAAATGAGTCTCATTCGTGGTTCCCAGTTCTCACTTGAGAATGACTTGAAATGGTGACTCCGTACAAATTTCTGAATAATAGACACGTGTCATCCTTCTCAGTCCTCGACCAGTAACCCAAACAGCGTGCGCAACACGGGTTCGTATCGCTCCTTCCATTATTCTTATCGATTGACCATCTGTAAAGCATGGCCTGCTGGCTTTAAGGACTTTGTCATTACTGATGACATACCGTCTTGTTATGGTATACTCACGCTACATAACTGACACTGAATCAAGCCATTCCGGGATAAAACCATTCCTCGACGTTACGCCGGTACATACAATTCGGACAGGTCTAGATTCTTGAATGTGGGAAGAAAATGGATATATTGCGTGTTCGTAAAGTGGTGATGTAGGGGTGTTGTATAGCACTGTAACCCCCAGACACACGTTAATGTAAACAAAAGAGATGTCAACGCTGCCCGGCGATTTAGCCTCCGGTGGAGGGCACCCTTTTTGGCTCACTTCCGGTGAAAGTAAGTTAACTTCTCACCACTCTCCGCGTTATCTCCTTCTGCCCTGTTCCTGTCTACTAACTTACCTTCCCTTTTCCACCACCGGCGATTGCTTCACCGGAGCCACAGTCAATTGCAAGCCACTTTTCTCCATCAGGGCGCTATACCATACCAATCATGGCAAACCAACGTCCTCGGCTCACACTGTGAAACGTGAGACGCCACCGACGTGCCAAGATGTTGATCAATCCGGGAACGGGTAAAATCGCCGTAGTCTTTCAGTTTGTTGTCTCATATTTGGACACGGCGTTTGTTATATTGGGAGCAATCACCAGGAAGCGCAACTGTAGAGTGAGATTGCAAGCAGTAACAGAGCGATGATTGGAAAGGCATGTAAAACACGAACAGAAAATTGGTTGCATATCAAACAACGCGCTCACGAGCGCTATCATGAAAAATGGCTATTGTTACGTACAAATTAGATTTTAAGACCTCGCTGGGCAAATTTCTATGACGCCTGGCTGGCGAAGACAATCCATCAACCCCCGCTTGCGATACGACAGGCACGTCGACTCCACATCGGATACTCCAAACTGTACACCGGTACGTGGTTGAGCTCTCTTGATAACCAACGCGTCATTTATCAAAAGAGGCAGAGGTCCTGTGCGCGCTGAATCAGGTGAGTTACTTCGGGAGTACAGAAGATGGCACGGACATAGAAACTAAATAGGGCTGATTATAGACCTATCCGAAGCACCAAGCCACCCACAGCTGATGGGGGTTATTCACATCAAGGGGGTCACGTGATTGAGAACCAATGGGACGTTGGTCGGGTCGGGCGGGGTGTATTCAGGGAAGTCTTCTTTATCTTCATCAAAGGCCGTAAACATACAGACGAACGCTCTCACGTCGGCTGTCCACTGTGCCCCGGTGGCCGAGCCCCACGTTTCGAAAGCCATCTGAAAGCCACTCTCCATTTGGACTGCGAGCGTTCCTCTTTTGTAGAATTTGTCGCATACTTGGGAGGTTCGTTGCAACGGCGACAGGACCCGCGGGCGTAGGCTCTCGATTTCTACGATCGTCGAAAAGAAATTACGTAAAACCAATAAGATATACTTGGGTGAAACCGGACAGCTGCGTGCGATTCGCGGCATGGAGAGAGGACGTTCGAGACGTTTCGGTTACGCCATCAACACCACATCGACAGGAGCAAAGGCTACAACGGAGCCAAGGATATAGAATGGATAGCTCTGTTCATGGGGAGAAGGGGCTCGACGAGGCCCGCGAAGAAGAGAAGGACAGATATACGAAGGAGTGTGGAGATTGCCTTGACCCTGCGAGGCGTTCTGAATCGCTTATCACCGTTGCGAATACATGCACGCGAACATGTGCGGCGACGAACCGCATCACGGCCCTGAGCGAACTCCGGACGGTGGGGTTCCCATTGTAGCATCAAAGTCGCGGAGAGGGCGCAGATAAGGCTGAGGACCAAACTGAGGAACCATAATGTGTCGCTTATGACGGCCGAAGCGATTGGCGTGCATGATAAATTGCTCGGTGCGGTTACACTCTGGACAGGCATCTCGTCGGAGCTGTGGACGAGTTGCTGAGATACCTGAACGAGCCATGCAATTGCCGTATCACTCGAGTCTGGAACCAACGGTTTGGACCTTTCGATAATGAGGGCTGAAACGATTGCCGAGAAAAGACTGGCCTTTTTGGCATATGCTTTAGAATTGGGGCATAGGGCAACGACGAAGTAACAGCACTCACAAACACGATTATTTCAGTCATCTCTCCTTTCCAGTTTTCAGTCATCACCCTATCCTTCCTCTCAAACTCACGAAGATTCATCGACGAGAGTTTGCTAGGGCTCCCGCGGTTCTCCGTGTTACCTGCCACGTGGATGAAGATAAGTCTCGTCAAAGCTCGAGTTTATCGAGTTTACATACCAGTGCGCATCTGGAGAGCAATCTTCTGCTGAGGGTTATGGACATGTGCAAGTCCAGGGACAGCGACAGGATGAGGCTGAGCTTCAATATCCAGGACTTGACTGGCAGAAGGCATCTTGTAGAGAGTCAAAGGCATGATAGGGAGGGCCCTTGAGGAATAAGTCCATGACAAGCTAGGACACGAGGCTTATAAGCTGAACTACTCTCGCCTCTTTGCTTGTCACAGAACCCAACGGTGTCTCATGCGCAAGCCGATGAAGTGGAATTGTTGATCGCACCACCCTGCTTCATTGAAACAAGGACCCCTTGTCAAGAAGGCCTGAGGTCGCGGGT
Source organism: Lactifluus pinguis (assembly GCA_003313945.1). Lineage (NCBI taxonomy): Eukaryota > Fungi > Basidiomycota > Agaricomycetes > Russulales > Russulaceae > Lactifluus > Lactifluus pinguis. The sequence continues at coordinate 26,431 of QLPA01001018.1, forward strand.
GTCGCGCTTCATGATCAACAAAAAGCTGCTTGACCCGCAGTTGCATGTTCGAAATAGGAGGCCCTTGTGTATCCAATTGGCGACCCCGCGTCTTCTCCAATACGGAACAGATCAGTGTGCCTACACCACGAGCGCCTTGTGAGGTGAAGAGTTATGGGGTGTTAAACTGGCTGTTGACCTCCTTGCAATATCGTGCACTGATCGAATGCAAGCTCTGACAGCTCACTAGCGCTCGCTGGAAGACGGGCAGCTCCGATGCTTCCATCACGCAGCATGTTACTGCATCCGCAATCCACCGTCGTCTTTCATAACGTCATATGACTAGACCCATACTCATCATGTTCAGGTACGCCATGTGTTTAGTAGGCACCTCGGGAAAAAGTGGCCTCAATTTAGTTAGCGGCATATATCCTAGTGGGCGCAGACATACTGCAATTCAGCCATGAAGTTTGGGGTCTTCATCATCTCACCATTCCTCCGTGGAACGCGAAGCTAGAAGTAGGAACCTGCCTGAGCTGATAATATATAGACGGACGGATACTATTCCCCTAAAATGTTTAAAGCTTGCCATTGCCATATTCTTACACCACCCCTTCGCCTCGAATCCTCCTCAATTCCATTACCCGCGCGCCATACTTCTGTGTAACCCTTGTCACGCAGAAAGTCTTCTACACCTGGTCCGCGGAGCAGTGCGCCGAAAAGTACAACGTGACTCGGCCATTCATAACGATGTGGAGCATCAATAGAAGGCGGAAACGTGGGATCAACGTGCTCCGGAAATCGCACAGAAAGAAACTCAGCAGGATTTTTGAAAAAGACATCAGTCTCATCTTGATATGTAGAGAGATCCTCTCCGCTATGGCAAGTAACGTGGTGAGTGGGAACAGATATAAATAGAAGGAACCCTCAAACTTACTGCAGCGGTGGGTCGCAGCTCAGATGCCAGACAGGGATCGGCAGGTGTAGGTGAGACTGTGCTGGAGTGGAGTGACAAGGCATCAAGAACCCAATGCTGCGCAGCTCTGTATCTGGTAGCCGCCGGAGATGTGAGAGTACGCTGATCTGCGCGAAGGAATGCCAACGCGCCACATAGAGAGCTGGTGGTAGCGACAGTAGCGCAAGTGACATGAAGTGAGAACGCTTGATGCGCAGTGGTGAGTCGCGGGTGTTAGAGTGGGGACGCGCGCGGTCATAGAACGACACAAGGGATCGTGCGGCGAGGAGATGAGTCACGGGTACAAGCGGATGCAGGAAACGCCATTCCTTGTGCCCAGCACATGAGAAAACTGCCGTAGTCCACACGACAGTATAGAGCAGTAACTTGAGTGTGCGTGGGCCTTGCGTGAAAGCAAGGTAGGCACCATGTAGGACAAAGGGCAGAGCAGGTCCTACTAGAAGCGGGAGTGCCTGGCTGAGGTAGTAATGCCATGGTGCCGTGCCATAGAAGAGCGAGGTTGACGATGCATTTACACGAAGAAAGGTTAGAGGAGTAAGTGTCGGTGTGCCGTAGTAAAGGCTGTCAAGTGTGAAGAGCAGACATAGTGCCAAGGATCTGTAACACGCGTGAATGGGATGTGCAATAGACGCTCATAAAACCCACGCTATGGAAATAGCCTCGGTAATGAACACCCTCAGCAGGGTCAAATTCCGGGAGAGTTGCCATAGAAGGGGTGGAATGAGAAACGCCCATGTGATGGCGCTGGTGACACGAACTGAGCACGCCAAGGCAGCGAATATCAGAAATTTCCGGAGCTGTGATCTATGGGGATTACGATATCTTCGGAAGAAATGGGAGTATATACCGAGCATACCTAGAAGGGAGAATAGAGGTGTCCCAGGGATAATAGCAAAAAGCGATTGTCGTGAAGGTCGTTTCCAAGGAGTTGGAGATTGAGCGAGATAGTGATAAAACGTGAAAGACCGACGTCAAGGAAAGAAAGAACTTGAAGGCGCTCTATGTCAGACATTGGACAACGCAAATGAAGCATACATACAGTTGCAGGGACATGCCTCAGACCGAGGGTCTTCTGTGAAAGCTCCCGAGCCCATATGTCCGTTCCAGAGGCCAACAGACCATGTAAAACTTTCGGCGCAGCAACCTTCCTTTCGTAGGTACAATTGTGGAGCAAAAGCAAATAACAACGCACCAAAAGGAAAGTTCCATCGAGGCGGAAGATTTTGAGTAGCCAATATATAGGGACGTTCAAGAAGGGATAAAAGATGCTGCGTATTGGAGAATTTGACGTCCATTCCCATGTCAAATCTCCGTATCCGAAGACAAGAAAGTGTGCTGGCTCGAGGGCTTGAAAATATTCATCTGGCTGGAAAAACGTGCGGGTAATCAGTGCGATGACAACGCGTACTGCAAGCGCGAGTGCTGTAGATAGTTGCATCAGCACGCTTCAAAAATAACGACTGTCAAATCACACCCGGATTCGTGTTGATAGCGGTTTGAAAGATGAGAGTTCGAGAGTCGAGACATACCGTATCACGTGATGCAGTATACTTCGGCTTATTCCGAGTCCAGCAAACATTACACTACAGTATATAGTTCGGATAAGAAAGTAGGCGGTTCAATTTCTCGAGAGTCCATTCGTCACTGTTCCTGGACCGTCCAAGGACATTCAATCCACCCCTTCGGAACTCAGCATCGGCTGGCTCATGCTGTTATACATGATAATGCATCTGCGTCATTCTTCCTTTTCTGCATAGTATCCACTATTAACGATGAACCAACGTCTAGCCTTATGATTTGCGTTGCGCAATCCGTCATCTGAAATTGACAAGGGCGCCATAACCCGGATGAGGATTCGGAATGCGATTTGAAAGCTGGAACGGCGGGCTGCATGCACCATATATACGTCTGCAAGAAAGACGGCAAAGAGGCCAAACAATCGGGGAGAATGACACAGGGAACCAACCCCCTCTACCCAGATACTGCTCATATCCCAAAGCGGAATTAGGATCGTCACATCATCCGACCCACAAACCGAGCGGTCAGCCACGAGTCAGCGAACGAGCAAATTGTGAAAAAGATCGTGATGATGCCCCAATAGCGCCCGAAACCTACGGTTGCAGAGGCTGTCCACACGCGGTGTTGTGTAGGAACGAAATTTCCATTCTGACCTATAGTAATGAACGCGGTTGTGGCCAAACCCTATTCAAGGACGAGGACACCATGTCAGGCTTCCGTGACACTACATGAAGCAACAACAGTGCATGATCAATGACTCACTTGGGTACCTCCACGGTCGGTGTGCGCCGCATTGAGAAGTTATGAGGCACAAAAGGCCATAATAACTGCGCCCGGAGTGGCTGGTATCCTTCTTCCCAGATATGGGCGCTCTTATTGACAACGTTCATACTTCGGGCGGCTGCCTTCCATGCGACAACTGCGCTAATTTGATGATTGGGTCCCCGAGGGGAAGCATTAGCGATCATCCCAAGGCGCGACACGAGCGTCACCGTGTGACGCTGTGTTTGTAGGAATCAAATACCGAGGAAGGATCGTTGTTAAAGTGGTGTGCGTTGCGGGTTATATATATATATGGACACGGCGTTAGTCTAGATACATGTGCAACCCTCGTACGACAGTTCACGTTACTGGAATGAGAGTTGATCGCAGGTAACGCCATACGCGCGTGGATATCGTGATGGGAGACACGCACACGGCGAAGAAAAACAGGCAACTGGTTGAGAACTTTGGTATGCGCCTCTCTGTTCTTGGGCTCATGCACATGAGGTGTGATGGCGTAGAGGCAGCCGAGCATCACAACCGTTCCAGATGAGACACGTGTGGCAATTACGATAACTACCATTATAAAACATCGCGTCGCATTGATGTGGGCAATCCGTGGGTTGAATGATAAAAGGCGGGAGCGTTATGACCCGTCCTTAAAAATATCAAGTTTGCTTGATGTACAGGTCAACTGGTCGATGGAAGCCTACGCGTTTATCAATTAACGTGCTAGCGGTTAGCTCGCAGAGATACTCACGACCCTCTCCGTGCTCTCCAAGCCTTTGCGCGGGCCCGAACCCTATAGAGCGCAAGACCGCCTCGAAATTCTCGGGATGTATCTGCAACGTCTGAGCGTTCTCTTGCAGAGTCTGCAGGTAGACACATCAGATAGACAGATGATGGGGAAGAGCAAAAGAAGCGCACTGGATGAAGTTTACGTGCTTTGATGTACGACTCACGCGGTTGCGCTTCGAGGACAAACGCACCCCCAGGCACCAAAGCCTCATGGACGCGCTCGAAAAAGCGTCTCAGGCCTGCATCTTCCCCATTCAAATGAATCCACTTCGATACCGAGAACCTGAAGAGGGAATACCGTCAGATCTCGACGAATGACGGTGCGTGGCTAGCCGGGAAGCTCACGCGATGATGACGTCGTAGCCCGCGTCGTCTTCCGGGATGCGTTCGTTCACCCAGTCGGCACGGCGGAAGGAGACGTTGTGGGGAAATGCGTTCTCTGGGATGCCGAGATCAGGTATATC
>QLPA01001019.1:0-11271 GCA_003313945.1 Lactifluus pinguis
CCTTCCGGCATGGACCAATACTCTTGGTCTGATATCCCGGATGTGCCATATATCTTACCCTCCTCCCCTACCACGCCAAATGATTGTTCTCGTTGCCCGCCACAAATTCAACACGGCCTCTATGACCCAGCCCCTACGCCCTTTGACGAAAATCAATTCAGAGACTTGCCGTCCCTCTATGCACCTCCATTCGCTTCCATCTCTTCGTCCCCGGTAGCGGGCGATGTATTAGATGCATTTAATCCCTTGCATATTTATTCTACAAACATTAGCCCCCCACCTCCGCAGACTAGGCCACAATTTGTCTTTGGCGGCGTTCAGTCTCCCTTTGCCTTTGATTTTAGTCACTCGTGGCCCACACCCGTCCACCCTCCTGCGCAGTTTGCATCGCCGTCGGTGGTTGATTCTCCTGCTGTCTCTACAGACCAGGGTTCTTTCTCACCCGACAGCGAGCTCGCTGATCTCGTCTCCTGGGCATACCACACGCCCTCGGAGTCCACTCCCTCGTCGACACTGGACAGCGCTGCTTGCAAAGAAGGTCTACAGGTTCCGGCTACATCGCCGAGACTTGAACCCTTTCAGCGACCATCCACCCTCCGCTCCTCCAAGAAACGTAAGATCGGTCACTCTGACAGCGAAGATGGATCTGTACGCGCTCCCTTATATTCCTCGTAGCCAAAAATTGCTCAAAACTCCTCGCACGGAAAAGCGCTTGCTTCAATGCTGCATGACGGTAAAGCCAGAGAGCCTGGCCCGACATCTGAAATCAGATGGGCACAAGCGGAATGCGTGTCTCCCTCTGGATCGACCCGAGGTGTGTTCTGTTTGTAACATCGCGTAAGTGCCTTTTTGTTCGCGGTTGTGTGGTATAGAAGCTCATTGTCCGCAACACCGACAGGTTTGCTAGGCAAGACGCGCGAAATCGGCATTTTCGTTCTCAACACGGCGGTAAAATACCCCCCGACGCTCGTTCGTCACACGAGAGTTTCAAAAGGCCGGGTGCAGCACATCCAAGCACGCTGCCAAAGAGGCGTAAGTGAACATCAACCGTCCAATGCAGGAAAAGGTACCGTTTCATTGTCGAAACCCTCCATTCGGTTTCTAATGCCAATGCAATGCGAAGGTACTAGTACTGACATTCGACAAGACCATCAGAAAAAAGAGTTCACCCTCGTTGGCCATCTTTCACCTTCAAGCTGGGGTGTCCTACTGTACCAAGGTATTCTCTCACTCAGACTACGGACTGAATTTGTACTGTTTACTCTATGCTCTCGCTTGTTAAGAGGACTCTTGTTGGATGAAGCCATCATACTGTATTAGAGTGCGCCTGGCTTTTCCCCCTCACACTGCTCACTGGTACTCGATTTGAAGCACTGATCTTCCATCCGTCATCCTACCTGTAGCTCTATCCCGTCTCTCTTAACTCTGTACTATGTTGATATGTCTAATATGTTGTATGTTTGAATCCAAGGACGTTTCGCACGCAATAGTGTATCAATCTGTGAGGACATGTTAAAATAGACGAGGGGTAAACATCACCACCCCCACCCAAAGTCAGCTGATGGGCACAATAATGACAAGACACTCGATGTATATAAAGGATGAAGTGTGGACCATTGTAACATCAGAGTGCGACACTTGAACAGATCCCTCACACGCGGGTAATTCAGCTAAAAGGCACACACAATTGTTGTTCGTCGACCATCTATTTTTACAACAAAGGTTGAGTTCTACACCGGGGTTCTTCATGCTGTAATTCCTTCAGAATATTCCTTCGCTCCACTTTCGAGTCCGGGATGCCATTTCCACCGCAGCGGTGCCCCAGTCCTCGCCGTGGTTATGCTTCTTCGAGCCGAGTCCTGCACGGTCTAGAGCTTGTTGTTCGGAGAGCGCGGTGAGGACCCCAAATATGACTGGCACGCCAGTGTCGAGCCCTACGCGCATGATCGCGTGCGAGACGCTTTCACAGATGTACTCAAAGTGCATGGTCTCGCCCTTGATGAGAACACCGATAGCGATCACCGCATCGAAGGGCCGATTCTGAGTGTTTGGCCCTGTCAAGCTAGAGACGGGCGTGGAAGAGCGGCCTCCCAGTCCCCCAAGTAGATCGGTCGCCGTTGCACCTGCTTGAACGAGTGAACCAGCGATAATCCTGCAGGGCAAAAATAAAATAAAATTAAGAGAGATGAAGAGGATATGGTGCAGACCGTTGGCAAGCCAAGGGAAGCTCGTAGCTGCCAGGGACGGTTTGAGTGACGATATTCTGGTCGAGGACGCCGGCCTCGTTGAGCTTCTTCTTTGCGCCATTGACTAGGGCATCGATGACTGGTTTGTTCCAACGTGAGTGAACTATCGCGATCCTCAATGGCCTTCCATCGAACGTTTCGGTAAATTCAGGACCAGACTTGATAGTCGATGACAACATGATCGTGGAGTGATCGTTTAGTAGAAACCAAGAAATGGAAATCTCATTTGATTTTTAATCTCAGCAACTGCCCCTTTTGGACAACCCCTCTCATGAATACAGTCGACGACTTGGCTTGTACGTTTTCCCTCTTTTTCTCTCTCTTTATCGTCTCTTTTCAACATAATCTAATAGATACTTATACCTTGGTTCATGCCTTTTTAAAAGAAAGATCACACAAAAAAGCCGCGAGCGCTCTTAAAAAGGCTGTCACTGGCATTGTTACAATAGACGATAAACACGACGAGCATGAGGGATCAACGCTCCTCAATATTTTGAAGGAATGGAGAAAGCTCAAGGCGGCTGCGGGTACTGGGTGAGTGTAATGTCCATACATATTTCCTTCTCAATTTTGAGCGATCCCAGAGGTTCTAGTACAAGCTCTGATTCTGATTCCGGTGAGCCTTAAGAGGCCAAATTTGTTTTCTTTTTATTTCTCATGATCTTCATCAGAGTCGTCCGATAGCTCTTCGTCCGGCGACGACAGTGAAGTGGAAGACAACTTGGCTCTCAAGAGCGCCGGCAAATTGAAGCCTTGTAAGACCCCTGCCTGCTGAGAATGTACCTCGTGCGACTTATATATGGTTATTCGACTTCCTTTCGTTCTCAGCTGATTCCGCTGGTATTCACAAGTATTCTCTTTCTCACGCCAACTTTGCATTAGCTGATAGCAGCGACAGCGACGACAGTGATGATACCGCCAAGAAGGTAACGCCACAAGTTGAGAATGCAAAGGAGCTCCGGCGCGATTCGAGTAAAACACTCTCTTCTTTGGATGACGTTGGTGATGAGCCTTCGGACGAGTCAGGCTCAGATATCGATTCGGTCTCTGACTCTGCTTCAGACTCTGACGATGGCAAGAATAAGAAGCAAACTGTCAGCCACAAAAAGCTTTCTACCTCGTCCTCAGACATCACTTCCAGCTCTAGCTCTGATTCTTCTGACGAAGATGATGAGCTCGAAAAGAAGACTATTGTCCCAACACGGACAACGAAGCCTTCCTCTGGGCCCGACTCCAGTTCTAGCTCGGATTCTGATTCTGATTCCGATTCCGATTCCGATGAGGGCAGTGAACCTCTGAAGGTGAATCAAATGAAGCGCAAAGCAGTCTCGTCAGACTCTGATTCGACCTCCGACTCTGGGTCCGAGTCGTCAGAGAACTCATCCTCAAGCTCTCGCCAGGAGAGAATGAAAATATTGAAAAAGCCGTCAGCTGTCCAGGCTGTGGCTGGGAGCTCATCATCATCTGGGTCATCCGACTCTGAATCCGAAGATGAGCTGGAAGACACGCCGGCTCTGTCGGCGACACCTGATCCCGATTCGCGAGTGACGAAGAAACGGCGAACGAACGAGGAGGGAAGCGCCACAGTTACTGCAACCACGGTCACGGTATCAGCAACCAAGGCGCGGGGAGGAAAAGCCACACGCACGACCAACACTCCTTTCCAGCGTGTCAAGGTGGAGATGACGGAATATCACGATGAGAAGCTGAGAGATAACACTTTTGAGTCTCGAGTTCGTCCTTTTTCGTCTTTTCAGAGTGAACACACTTTTGATGGCTGTACAGGCTGCACGTCCAGATGACTATGGTGCAAAGGCACATCGGGACTTGATTGTGACACGCGGAGATGGCTTCAGAAAGGAGAAAAACAAAAAGAAGCGAGGCTCGTATCGGGGAGGGAACATTACAGTAAGCCTTATTATGTTTGGATGCGAGTGCGAATCGATTGATATAAACGCAAACTACAGTTAGAATCCCATAGCTTCAAATTCGAGGATTGAACTTGCAATCGTCACCTCGTGCAAAATTAGAGTTTAATCTCGGACAGTGTTTAGACGGCTCTGCGCCTTAGATTATTCAGATGTCTAGATTAGGGCTCCTCTAAAACACGTATAAACTTGAAATCTACAGCATCTTGCCAAGGAGGCGGCTCTTCTTGAACCTTTTCAGAGGTGGAATACGCTCTCCTCACGCCAGGTAGGGGCTCATACCAGTCAAGCTCGGGCGTAGATATCCGCGCAAGCACCACATCTTCCTCGCCCTCACGTCGCCAAACCACCTGGGGCCAGAGCCATCTCCCTTGCAAAACAAGCATCAACCGGCCGCATCCCTCTTCAAGGCTGGCCATGACCGGATCACCGGTCGGGATCGCGTCGAGCCGGAACGTGACCAGAAATCGGTTATCCTGCAACATCTCGACCCGTCCGTTCTTTCCCGACGGGGCCTTTACCACTTGCGCGCCAACCTCGCGATCAAAACCGGACAGATCGTCTCGTAAAGGTGGCGCGCGAGAGGCCAACCAACCGAAACGTTCGCCTGGCCGCGGTCGCGGCGGTTCGTACCTCAGCCTTCCGTCGACGCAGATTCGGAACGGCGTCCAGACGACCTGGCCGCCTGCTTCGAAGCGGAGGCGAGAGTCGCCAGTCGAGTCGGGATTCCATACGCGCTGGACGATGCGCTCTAGACTCTCGCGGCGGCGACCGGCTTGTGCGCGAGTCGAGCCCCAGGGGTGGGGTGAGATGTAACGTAGGATGCGGAGGATCATCGCTGATTTCACTAGCGGATTCGTGACCGTCTCGGAAAGCTTGTCGGAGAGGAGGATAAAGGTGCCCGGGGGAGGAGATTGGATGGAGAAACGGCTGAGATAGGTGCTAGCTTTGAATTGTTATTTTTTTGGAAAGTTATACGTTTTGAGCCCGAGATGTGTTTTTTTTGGAGGGATGTTGTTAACGGGGGTACGTTACCTCTGCATTCAATGTCGGAGAGATTGCGGGATGAATCGCGAACGGCCTCATAAAGGCCCTCCCGGCTTGCCATCAAGTCGAATGGAATCGGGGTCTTCAAATCCTCGGAGGCGGTCTTGATACGTGCAATCTTGTCGGCCAATAATGGGGGAAGGGGCTGCTCGGATGAGGGCTCCTTCATAGGTGTGTCAGATTTGATTTACCAAAGCTACGCAAACGAAGAGAGAGAACGAACGGTCATTCGAGCAGGACCTTTCTTCTCGTTGCTGGCGAGCATATGACGGATAGCATTGCGTAGCGTGAGTTCAGGCTGGAAGTTTGTTTGGTCTAGCACGTATTGAATACCATGCAACTCGCAAGTGGCAAGGATTCTTTCCTGAAACCAGCGTTTTGGTTAAACCTTCCCTTCCAAGAAAAAGGGGGGGAGCAGACCTTGGGCACGTCAAGCAATGGACGCACGATCCATCGATTCAACCCTTCATGTCCGAACCACCCAAAATCGTCCTGGCCCTTACCCAGCGCCATCCCAAACCTCCGCAGCGGCCGCATGCCACCCAAACCGAGTGTAGAGCTACCCGAACCAAGACGCATCAACACGGTCTCAACCTGATCGTCGGCGTGATGTCCCGTCGCGAGCACGTCCACGCGCTCTCTAACCATAGCGTCAAACAACAATCGATAGCGCGCCGTACGCGCTACAGATTCGATCGCATCACCAGATTGCGCGCGAGGGCGCATAGGGAATGGTGGGTCGTCCCAGGGGACGCGTAGTTCGATGTGTGACGAGGTTTTGTAAGTGTGAGCAGAGGTGCGGGCGGCTTGAGCCATCTTTTCGGCATCAGCTTGGAGGTCGTGGTCCACGTGGAGAGATAGGATAGAGTCGGGAAGGTCGTTACGGTCGGTGGTCCTGAGAGCCTGAAGAATGCGGCCCGCCTCGATCATGCGACGGAGAAGAAAGAGAAGACAAGTGGAATCCGGTCCCGCAGAATTCGCGACGGCTGAATGTTCTCTTTTCTACGATGGCGATATGTAATGAGATGACGGTCACGAACCTATGGTGGCTGGCCAGCCTGCGGGAGGACGACATTTGCTCATTAACTGAACAAACTCTGTGTTCGTTATAGCGCGAATTTTTGGGATGATGGGCATATCCAGAACCAAGGGGTGTGGCAAAGTCACGCGCAAAATGAGACCTGTACAAAGTATGTACTGGGCAGTCTGATCAACCAAACTACATCATTGATACTAGAAAGTGAGCTCCATCCTACAAATAGTACGACATTGTGCAAATACAAGAGGAACGAACGAACAAGGCCAAGGTCCAAGTCCATCGACATTGTCCCTGTCCGTGCTGTAATGCAATAATGCAGTATAACAAGTACATAGTCAGTAACCAAGAAAAAGAGACATCATCAGCAAGTCGCTCGGCAGTTCGTTACAAAGAGATTAGCGGTGACAGTCATAAGACAAGAAAAGAAAAGGGATCATATCCTAATAGTACAAATCGACAATCAGAGTGAGTTGCTAGCTCATCTATTTCCAATTGCGAAAATTGGGTGGTCTTTTTCGGTGAAGAGTGGAAGCTTTTACCTATGAAGAGAACCCAGGGACGCCGCCAGCGAAGCCTGGGTTGGGCACCGGGCTTGGGTTGCGCATCAGGCTTTGTATCGTTTGCGGATTCGCAAAATGTAAGCCCATTTGCATCTGCACCAGAGGGTTCATCTGCTGCAGCTGCAGCTGCGAGAAAGGGAGACTATTTGGGGTACCCAAGTTGAACTGCTGAAGGGGGGGCGAAGGTGAACTATTCTGCGGGGAAGGCGGAGATTGCGAAGACGTTGCCGCTGCGTGCGCTTGCATCCTTTGCATAGATTGGAGCTGGAAAAAATAAATAAAATAAGACATCAAGCGATTTTTTTAGAGGATACTACCTCGTAGAAAGCAAAGTCCTGAAGTAGCGAGGTCCTGGCCGGATGGGTGTGGAAGATACGGAGCATCTCTTGGCCTGCATCAGGGAGCAGCTCCTGGGTATCCCGCGAGTTTGTGACCGGCTTTCTCTCCTGGGTATTGCTAAAAGCGCTCGTGATCAGTTTAAAAAAGTGAAAGGAGGGCGAATAGTCCGTACTTCAGGCGTATATGGCGCAGGTTGGCATTGGGAATGTCACGCACGAAAATCCATCGAACTTTGAACACGCCCTTCCACTTGTCAGAAGCCCAAACCGTACTGCTTCGCGTATAATCCACAGGGGTCAGCATTTCCGCCATACCGCAAAAGTGGCCACTGATGGAAACAAGTAAGCATGACAAATAGGAGAAGGGCAAAAGGAGGTACCTCGCGTTAACGCTGAAGAAGAGGTAGATAGGGCCCCTTCCAGCGGTCTCCTTGAAGGCCTTGTCGAGTCTTTTGTTCCCCGGATCGGTCGAACTCCAAATCTCGTATTTGAGAGACTTTTGCACGTCATCTTCGGTGTACGATTTGATTACAAAGTAGCGAGCCTAAAGAGAAAAAAGGTCAGGAAAAAGATGCCAAAGGACAGCATACGCAAACGACGAACAAATGCGGGGCGCGTATCAAAATTTTGGGGGTTGTAACCCTTCGATGCGACCAGAGCAGGAATGTCAATGGGGGATGTGATAATGCCAGGCTGCGCGCCCAGCACGCCAAGACCACCCACTTGTGTGTTTAGGCCCAGCCTGAGACTTTGTTGTTGGTTAAGGAATTGGGCCGGAATAGGGGGAACACTCGGAATCCCCTGTGCCTTCGCTTGCTGCTGAACGGCTGCAGACGCATAGTTCATGTTCGGGTTCGACGAGCGGTTGTGGAGAACGCGTTCCTTCTGATCCCAGGTGCCAGAAGCTGTAATCGCGCGGTCATCGTAGTCACTGGGACCTCCACGTTGCTGTTGAGCGGTAGACTGCGGAAGTCCATGACCAATAGGTGGTACATAGGCGGACGCGCTAGCAGGTCCTGAAGAACCTCCAGGGAGCTGGCCACCGCGCTCTCCCATATCTGTGATGAGTTGCAACTTGCGTGAGGCATTGCCGTCATTGTCATTTTGTGCCGCAGTCCGCAGTGCGGTGAATTGCTGCGGTTGCTGCGGCTGATTCGAATTGAAGCGTGGTGGGTGGGTGGACTGTGCACCGGAGAGGGTAACTGCGGGATAACTCTGGGTCTGACTGTTAATGTCCAAGGAAGCCAGTGACCGCTGAGCGTCATCGATAGCAGAGGTACCATTGTTGGACCCAACTAAGGTTGCATTTGGCCCCGAGGAGCGCCATTCATTGCTGGGGGTGCTCCAAGGCGAACGGTTGACGGGGCTAGAAGCTTGTCGAGTGAAGTAGGACTCGTCCTCATGTCCAGTGGAGCTCTCCGCAAACTCTTCGTCAGCAGCAGTAGGGCTGGGTGTCTTGGCATGGTGACCAGATGGGCGGACTTGAGTCCCGGCGCGCCTAAGGCCAACCGGAGCAATTTTCTTTACACCTCCGGTTGCATATGTAAGTGATTGATGCCTTCGAACGGCAGAGCCGGGGGGCGGAGAAGGAACGGCAGCAAACGATGATGGCGAGTTTTGTGCATGTTGATCCATGGATTGGAATTGCGAATTCTCGGCAACATATGTCTGGGTAAGGGTTTAGCACCTTTGAGACGGTAACGAGATTGGTAGGGGTAAAAGTACCTCGTCGTCATTCCGCAAGCCTCGCATCTCGGCTTCCCACTCTTCCTCTTCACCCTCCTGACCAGCAATTGCTGTGAGACTGTTCACTGTACGGGGAGTATGACTCCCAGAACCGCGAGACCCATGACCATAAGCTGGGTTGTCAAGGGTAAGGGCTCAATTGACGGTAGGGAGGAGGGAGAAAGGGAGTTGAATAAAGAAATATGCGTACCTCTATTGTATCGTGAGGGAAGGGAGCTTTGCCGATGGAGGGTGCTTTTCTCACTAACGATGCCAGGTGATAGTCCCCATTCTTGATCCACGATCTCTTCGTCATTCCAAGCCTGTTGTTCCTGAGATTCCTCCGAGATCGGGGCTCGGGTGGTTGCCCGAGTAGTTCTTGAGACAGCAGTGATAGTGTGATGTCGTCGAACACCAGTGGATTGCTGTTCAGTTCCGACAGGCCCGGGAGGAGGCGAGATAGGGTGTGAGGGCGTGGACATGATAAGAATTGAAAAACGAGAGAAGTGATAATCAAGATGAGAGAAGGGACGAGTTGACAATGGGCGATGATGTCTGATGAGAGGAGACGATAATAGCTCTCACAACTTCTCCCCGTTGCCGGGTCCGAAACTCGCACCTCTATCTCAAATTTATTAAAAATAATAATTAACTGTTATTGGCATCTCTCACTAGCATACAAACCTGCCTCATTGCAAAGGCGTGGCCAACAAAACCTTATACCCCTCATTTCTCGGCCCGTTCGTTTGTTTTCATTCTCTATTTCTGGAATGTTTAACCTCAAGTTAGCTTACAAGTAAATGGGTGACCAAGATCCTGCCGTTTTGTATTATCAGATTGGTGGCTTCAGATCCAATATTACCTTGCAAGGGTGCAGCTCCTTTTTTTCTTTGTCATATTGAACCAGCTGTTCAAACAAAACTTGTGAGCTCAGAGGGTCCCGGTATGATATGCGCAAGCTAGCAGAAACCATCTTCGGGTTGAAACCCCCAGCCGAGCTCATCCTAGGTAAGTTATCGTACCCTGCCATTTCAATCTACTCTCACTAATTGCGATAGGAATCAGGCCTTCTGGGGCTTCGGCAATTCTTGTGGCTATCTCTGAGTGGACCAAAAAAGAAGCCTTCAATTATCCAGGCACCCCCCAACCTGCATCCGACTTTCTTTCCCTGTCTCCTCTCCAATTCGGTGACGTTTCTCAGCTGGCCAAAAAGCTCATCGCTCTCAAGCCAAAGGGCAAGAGACGAGGCGAGGACGACAGTTCTGCAAACAAGGCCTTTCTCGGAAGCATTACCCAGGCCGGTCAATTCCGTTCCGCATTTGAACACAGCAGGTATAATATCATCTCGACTTTTCGTTTCTCATTGACCGTGTCGCGCCGCTCTCCCCAGGCTATTGTTCTATGCCTTTAAGCATCCCCTTGACGTTTGGAGATTCAGTCTGAGCAGGTCCTCTTCATGGGTCTCTGCACAAGTTGCTTCACTTGTTTTCAACGAGTGGTCTCATCAGAAAGGCGTTATCCTTGACGTTGGGTGGAGTTTGATGGATTGCAGCACACATCCTCCCACCTTTCCAACTTCCGTCCACCTGGAGGTCGAAGACGCCCGCAATTTTGGTAACAGAGGCAAGCAGAGGGTGGTAAGCATTTGAAAGATTCAGAGACATTAGATTTCCCAAAGACTGCTTTCGTAGGCTTTCCGGTATGGCCAGACTGAGGTATTGACGCAGAATAAGTTATCGACAAGAATCCGGGATTTGTTCGGACGTGAGCAACCCTTGGTACTACTCGTTCACGATGAACGCGCTGTCCGTGCCCTTCTTAAACACCTTGGCATTAACACACTCCAGTTGACCTCTGGGCTCGAGAGGCTTCTCCAGTGAGCCACGTGGAAAGTTCCCACAGTTTTTTTTTCCTTCTGAACGCATCTTCATCAGGCCGGATATCCGCGGCGCGTATCGTAGCCAGTACACCGACAGGGACTCGCGCCGTCGTTCGCTTTCCCCACGACGTGATGGTCCGTCGCGCGAACAACGCCCTCGTTCCCCTCCTCGCGCCCAATTGCCCGTGTATCTCGTAGACGTTCGCCAAATGTACATCACCCTCCGCACCCGCGTCGCGGAATCAAATGCCTCTCTTGCGACGATCGCCACGGAGCTTGGGTTGCCAGGCGACAATAAATCCATGTGCGCTGGGAACGAGAGCCGGTAAGTATCAGTTTCCAGGGTACTCACAATCTTGGCTCATCCGGCGATTTTAAAAGACTCCTGGCGGAGATGTGGGCATCTATGGCAGTTGGTTCTGCCATCGATGAGCAATCTGAAGCACGATGGGGTGCTAATTCGGTCCCTGTATCTGCGGCCGCGGCCCAGAACGCTTCAGGGAGTAGAT